>OY757907.1:108925706-109138206 GCA_963585895.1 Sepioteuthis lessoniana
GAGCCGAAAGGTTCTCAGCCTAACTAAACCCAAAGGCATAAAACGAAATCCCTCGGACATTATATTACAGAAATAATCCAAATAAAAAGTATGTATTTATCCAATCCCTCAACTACAGCCAGTTTTAAAGTAGAGTACAGCTGGTATTGAATTCTAAATGTGCTCTCTTAGACTGGTATGCTTTTCCCAATGGTATTGATGCAAAGAGAAATGTAAAGTCTCATTCAGGATTTGAAACTAAAATAATTGTAATGTCTTGGGTATGACATTAACCTGTATAAAGTGGTGCGGCTCTAGTTCTGGAGATTTGGGGAGTGTGGAGTACTCTTTCATTGCCATGACCCCAGATCCATTCTCTCCCTGAGTGGTAGTAATACCTGTAAGGGTTCCATGTATATGTCAAATAGATCTGTTTGAAAATTATTAGTGTTAGATAGAAATATGTGATATATAACTGTGTGCAAATAAATAATTATAGACTAATGAAAAAAGTGCAAAAACAAAAAAATGCAAAGGAGCTGTGAAAATATTGTTATGATTTCAGCATTAAATAATCCGTAAGGAGTTGAAATGTAATATTGTAACAGAAAAGTTTTCTGGCCACCATGGTACAAAGCCGAAAGGAATTAAAAATAAAATAAGCAAACATTTAAACCAAATAACAGGAGGTTGAGTTGAAACAGATTTTTGTCTTACATGTATTATTTTTTGGAATGAGCAAAAGTTTAAAAAAGGTATGTTGTGTGAGTATTCCTTTTTGTGTGTGTGTGTGTTCAGTGTGTATAAATGTTTCAGTATTCTTTTTAAATGCTTACTTGCAAGTCATCCTTAGACTATAAGACTTGATTACCATTGTAAAATTTGTGACTGATATTTTTGGTTTGTCTGTTTTCGGAGAATGCTGGACTGCTGCTGACTATTACTTGGAATATTATTTTGGATTCGTTTATATATACTCAGTAGCTTTTTGTGGCAAAATTGGGAAAAAGTTGTTTCTGAATGCCGTGATACATGTTGGTCTTCTGCTATTTTTACATTTGGTAACACACATGGTTTGAAAGTGTTACTGGGACATGAGTTATATGAAATAAGTGCAAAGCTAACAATCTCAGTCACTTGACTTCATATAACTATGTTCAGTGACATCTATGTGTACATTTTTATTAACTTTAATTGACTGCTTTTTTTTTTCATTTCTTTTTAATTGGAAATGTTGGAGGAGGAACAAATGTTGAATTATTTTCAAACTGTATTTATTCAGACAAAACATCAAGGTTTTTGTATTTTAGATTCTATTTAAACATTCAAAAATCTATTTTAATTTATTCAATCAAATGTCCTGGTTGAGAATCTCCATGGCATAGTGGTTAACATTCTGGACTGTGACATTGTAGTAAACAAGTCTCAGCTCCAGTCATGTTATTACGTTCAATTTCAGACAAATACTCTTCAGAAAGGTATGAACCTCATTATCCTCCTTGTTATCGGGTTAGATAGTTCCAATATTTTTCTTCTATAAGGATGGCTTGGGCATTAACTAATCCATGAAGGTTGATAGGCCATTAAACAAAGAAACTAAACCAAATGTTAGGAGTATAACTTACTATGCCTTACTGGGTTGAAACAAACAAAAGCACTAAATTTTTAGACATGAATGTCTTTAAATAAACTATGTACTAATGTTTAAGTCTGCATTGAAAGTGAAACATACAGCAGAGTCAGGTCTTTGGATGTTGGCCATCATGGCCCTCTATAACATATAGTGCATTACTATGATTGTTCTTGCAAGTGATAATGGAGATGTTTCTTGTTGCTTTTATCAAGACACCATTTCTTGTTCACTGGCTGTTAACTCGTAATTCTTTAATAGATCTTATTTTTATTTTTACTGGCCACACTCTTCGACTACACAGGTATGGAAAATGGAAAGCTGGTTTAGTTTCCTACCATCCAATTCCTTTTATTTCTTTTTTTCTTTGTTAGCAAATTCTTCTCTTAGTTGAATTGGATTTGAGTAGTTTTGAGAAGACAGTATTTGCTGAATTATGTTAATTTAGTCAAAATTAAAAAAAGAAGAATTTATGTTTAATCAAGTGATACCTGTCTAAAGAGTGAAAACATTTTTTTTTAATAGTTGTTTAGAATAATGAAAGCAACACTGTAAATGAATTATTACGACCATATGATACTGACTTACTGATCTTTAAGATGCATTGGTTTGTAATATCACTGCAAGGTGGCTACACAGTAAAGAGCATTGTTTATACACACAATTGCTTTGAAGAATATTTATTTATTGAGTTATTCTTCAGTTGTATGTCTGTGCAGCATTTAAATTGGAAAATATTCTCAAGACACTGCTTGATGTTAGAAATTTTAAAGAACTCATAATCCAAAATGAAAAATATTCCTATTTCCTCTGTTCACTAAGTCAACAAGTTTTACAATACAGGGGGTCTTACTCCTTTACAGAGATGCAATCGGTATATTCTACAGCCCCAGCC
Organism: Sepioteuthis lessoniana; assembly: GCA_963585895.1. NCBI lineage: Eukaryota > Metazoa > Mollusca > Cephalopoda > Myopsida > Loliginidae > Sepioteuthis > Sepioteuthis lessoniana. Next base: position 108,928,211 of record OY757907.1, read on the forward strand.
AACTGGGCTGGTCCATTCTGAAACAGGATGGTTGTACAGGATTTGTAAATGCTAGAGTACTAAATATATCTGTTTGAAAATTATTTATATTCATCTATGACCATTTACCAAAATCTTTTAAGAAACAACACAAAAGATATAAATATGAACATACAATGAATGCATTTCCCTAACCTCTTGGCATAAAATAAGCCTAGATGGGTTAGCATGCCGTAAAATTCAATCATATTTTCTCAGCAGGATTTGACATAAAAACATAAAATGTCCTGAAAAACATTATTCTAAGTACATTTCTTCATTATATGGCAGATATACCTGGTGCATTCAGTAAGTTTCCACACTTTTTTGTACAGGCATTTAAAATTGTCGTAGACTCTTGAAAATTCATTATGTTATTGCTATACATCTTATGAGATGACTGACCAATTTTTATGATTTCAGGTTCAAATGAACAGCGACAGCAGGAATTGGAATACACCCAACTAAAGCTTGATTGTCACTGCTGGTGAATTTCAAAAATGCAATCTGGACATGAGGACACTTTAGAAGAATGATATGCAATAAAATTCTGTTTTAAACTTGGAAAAAATGCCACAGAAATGTATGGAATACTTCAGACTGCTTTTGGGCCATCTTCCATGAATCGAGCATCAGTTTTTGAGTGGCATAAGAGATTCAAAGAAGGCACAGAGTCTGAGGGATGATGAGAGGTGTGGGAGGAATAAGGAAGTCAGAACATCAGAGTTGATTGGCTAAAGGGTTAGGGTTAGGGTTACTATGTTAAGGTTTTCAGGGAGTTAAGGAAGAGATTCCGTCGGAAGAGGCCAGCACTCTTCAAATCGGCTCAATGGCATTTCCACCAGGACAATGCACCAGTCCACAATTCCATCCTTGTCACAGACTATTTGACCAAGATGGGCATCAAGACAGTTGCTCACTCTCCCTAGAGTCCAGACCTTGCTCCCTGGGACTTTTGCTTATTCTCTAAGCTGAAAGAGGCTGTAACGAAGGTCATTCACATGCTCACACAAGAGGACTTCCATGGGGCCTTCCAGAAGTTGTTGGAACAGTACAACAAGTGTATTGCAGCTGGAGGAGATTACTTCAAAGGGGACTAGAGTTTCATGTGTGTACTATAAATAAAAGTACCCATACGAAAAAAGTCTGGAAACTTATTTAATAATCCTCGTATGTATGGGGTCTTTATAGTCTTTCCATATGCTAGCATGGTAGTCATCAAAAATGATAGGATTATTTACATTGTCACTTATGTTGAGGATCAGAGTGTAGTATCAGGATGATCTGTAAAAGTGTTAGATGCACACATAAACATATATGCCTGTGGTGTAATGGTTATCGTTGTAGGAAATGGACATGGCGACATAAGTTCAAATCCTGGACCTGACTGATTGCATTTCACATAGCACTAATACCCTTGGGAATGGTATGAATCTAATTATTCTCCCTCCAGCTATAGATAAATTGTAGGGCAGACTGATCTTCAGCCTTCATAAGGCAACTAGTCTAGGAGAAGGAAAACTCTGAATTCAAACCTGTTAAACTCTTCTTAAAAATTGACCTTGTGTCATATCCTGCCCGAGCGGAGGAGTTAGTAAATATGATAAATATATATTTTTGTATTTTTCATCATACAACATGTGAAAACATGTGTGATACCCTATCCTCATTAACCACCAACCAGAGGTGATACTACAGTTTTTTGGTGGCTAAGGTGTTATTGCCACTTCTGGTGCCACTGAACAGGGTAGGAAGACATACATATATATATATATATATATATATATATATATATATATATATATATGCATATGTATGTGTCTTTAATAGTGGAGATTTGGATTGTATAATGGGATCTGGAAACTGAATTTGATTTTTACCTGAGACTCTTGACATTGTCTTTACACTTGTGTGCTTGGGATATACTTTTCTCTATATCTCACTGCCCAATATTTTGATAATGTGTCATCTCTGTCACATCACCATATTTAATAGAAAAGAGAGACTCTACCATAGCTACCTTACCTCCACAGGTAATCAAATGCTGGAGAACATAACAATACAAATGTTGTGACAATAACAATCAAGATTAAGATAATAGTTCAAATAAATCATAAAATGACCCATGAGTATCTATTACCTAATTTTTTGATTTTCATGAACTTGTGATACTTTGAAGGCTCAGTTATTATTTCTTGAGCTGTAAAAATAGCTTAACAGCTGCCCTAGTTCTCAACAATCTTGGATTTATGCTAAAAATGTGTTACTTCCACTACTGCTACTGCACTGCAAGACAAGGTAGGGCTTAAAATAATCTTTTCGTGTTGATGTTCGGGAAAAAGATTTGATCAATCACTGTAGTAAGTGTAACTACACCCTCAACTACTGCTACTCCCAAGGCATCTATTGAAGTTGAGAAGCTGTATGCTTATAAATATAACCAGTGTTATTTTTTTAAGATAGTTTTCCCAATTCGTGTAATGGCTTACATAGACCATGATTCCTATAATACACACTATCTAGATAGATAGGTATATTGATTTTTGTATGCATGACTGTGTGCATGAAGATAGCGATATACTGATAAAGAATTTATTATCAATCAGAATGCACAGAAGCCTAAAATTATTTATGTTATGAACTTGAAAATTTGAAAAGAAAAAGAATTTTCAGGATATACACTTGTTTGTTTTTATGAATTCATTTTTTAACTTAGATATTTTCATAGATTTCACCTGGAATTTAAAATATATTTTTTGTTATTAGTTCGAACAGAAAGATTCTTTTTTAACATTGAGCATGAACTAGATTTGCACATTTGCAATTTTGATCTCCTAAAGCAAATCAATATTTCTGCATTAATTTAGATTCCTTTTGACCAAGCTCAAGAGAGAGAAAAGGACCAAAGAAGAGTATTTTTAAAATGATTTTATTTTTTTGACACATCCTGAACTTGCTTTATATAAGATTGTATAAAAGAGCTTCTAAGCTCTCTTACCAAACTTGAATAATCTATATCATCAGTAGTTGTAGCATTTTTTCGGGGTGGGGATATTTACCCAATCTATTCATGGTCCACTTGGCTGGGACTGCAGAATATACTGATTGCATCTCTGCAGAGGGGTACTACCTCCCCTTACAACTTAAACAATCTGATGAGGCTCCAGTAATGCTGGAGCTTTGGGGAATATGGAGTACCCTTCATTGATACTGCTCCCAGGTTCACTCTGAGTGGTAGCACCTGAAAGGGTCCTATCCATGGGTCAAACATTAATCTATGTAAAAAAAAATGACTTATGCTAAACTGAATTGTTTGAAATAGAACTATTTGACATTTAACTGTGTGTAAACAAATGACTGACATTTAATTGAATTTGTAAGTGATACATAGCTCTACTTGAAAACATTAAACTGTGTGCTAACAAATGATTAATAGTAAATAGAATTATTCATATTGGATAAAAATAAGTGAAACTATTTAACTGTTAAAAAAGAGTGAGCTCAGACTCATTCAAAAATGCTATCAACAAAATGTGTTTAGAAATCATTTGTTTGATACATATGTATGAAAAGTATTTGGCATGAAATAACCTACAATGGTTGATATGCCATAAAACCCAATCAAACCTAATCTCTCCGCTAGAGCAGGATATGACATCATGTCAATTTTCTAACAGAATTAAAGAAATCAATTTTCCTTCTCCTAGACTGGTTTCTATAGCAAGATTAAAGAGCACAGTCTATCCTACTATTTACTCATAGCTGAAGGAAGAATAGTTGGATTCATAAATTTCTCAAGAGTATTAGGGCTGTGTGAAATCTAAACAACCTTGCTCGGGATTTGAACTCGGGTTGCCATTTATATTTCCTATGATGGTAACCATCACACCTAGAGTACCTCATTAGTTGTAGTATGCTTTCATTGCCATTGCACCAAGGTCCACTCTGACCTGATGGGATAGCACCTACTGGGTCCTACCTATGAGTCAGATAAAACAAACTGTGTGCTGACAAATGACTGATATCAAATTGTAACTGTTAAATACCAATACTTGAAAGTATTTTACTGTGTGCAAAACAGAGTTCTGGCTCATTTAAGTATGTTATCTACAAAATGTGTTTACTAATCAGATATATTTAATATATATGTATAAACAGGATTTGGCATCATATAACCCACAATGGTTGATATGCCATAAAACCCAGCCAAACCAAATCATATATATTTAATATATATGTATAAAAGGATTTGGCATTAAATAACCTACAAGGGTTGATATTCCATAAATCCAACCAAACCAAATCATATACATCTAATATATTTATATATATAAGGAGGATTTGGCATTAAATAACCTACAATGGTTGATGTGCCATAAAACCTAACGAAACCAAATCATATATTTAATATATATGTATAAAGAGGATTTGGCATTAGATAACGAACAATAGTTGATATGCCATAAAACCCAACCAAACCAAATCATATATATCAATATATACATATAAAGAGGATTTGGCATTAAATAACCTTCAATGGTTGATATACCATAAAACCCAACCAAACCAAATCATCCAGACAACAGTCTAGATATCAGTACTTTGTTTTATATAAGTTGTTCAACTCTTCACTTGTTTTCATTTCAATTTTTTTTTGGCAAGGGAGTCCCCATTGTGTTATAGTTAACGTGCTGGACAGTTATATTGGAGTTAGTGAGTTCAAACTCCAATCAGGCTATTATGTTCACATGTAGACTCATAACCTTCGGAAAAGTATGAACCGCCTTATCCTGCAGGAATGTGTTTAATAGTACCCCTTCTGTTCTTCTACAATGATGGCTTTGGCATTAAATAACCCATGAAGGCTGATAGGGCATTAAACAAAGAAATCAAACCAATCATTTAAAATTTTTTAAATTAAACATTTAGTTTCAATACTTTTTTATCACACTTTGTAAATTGTAATACTTAATATGTAAATATGATAAATCAAAAGCTCAATGCTGAAAATTTAGTTGTAAAACTCTGAAGGCATTTTTTTTAAATAAATGTATTCTTGATCTTGAGCTTTGATGGAAAACAATCTGATATTTACTGTCAGAATATATCAATATAAATGTTAAAGTCCTAGTCCAATCTAAAATTAGGAAGCTCTGACAGTAATATCTAAAGGTAACTGAGCGAAGATTTTATTGAAACAATGGCTTGAATTACATCAAGCAACCTTTTAGTGATGATAGCTCAGGTAAGAAGGCATGAAAACTACTCAAGATCTAGATGAAGTACCTCTGAAGCCATTTTCTAATTATAAATCAGTTTGTGCTCTCTCTCTCTCATTTCTCTTTCTCTCCCTATATATATATATATATATATATACACTCTAGCATCAGAAACAAAAGATTAAGGGATTATTTACATATGCTTCAGCACTTTTGACAAGGATCAGAATATCTTTATGCTTTGCCTTGGGTCAAAGTGTTGCTCCATGGCCATTTTAGTTGGATCAGAATATAGGTATGTTTTGCCTTAGATCAAAGTGTTGCTCCCTGGTCATCTGACTTGAATCTAAATATCTGTTTTGCCTTGGATCAAAGTGTTGCTTCCTAGCCATCTGACTAGGATCAAAATATCTGTATGTTTTGCCTTGGATCAAAGTGTTGCTCTATGGTCATCTGACTCAGATCAGAATATCTGGATTCTTAGCCTTGGCCATCTGACTAGGATCAGAATATCTGTACTATTTGCCAATAATCAAAATATTGCTCCTTGACCTTTTGCCTAAGATCAAAATATCACTCCCTGTCCCTCCTCCTAGGATCAATGTAGTATCTGTGTGATCTGCCTAACTATTTTCTGAGTTTGTTTTAACATACAGAACATGGATATGTCACTTTCCTGCCTACTTCCAGGTCAGACATTCAAATCAGTACAAAATTCTCTTGTTATTTCTATATATCTATTTGCTTTTCCATGACATAATTTATGGACAGAGGAACAAAGAAACATCATCACAGTCTTCCTTATTATACATGATATATATACAAAACAAAAGAGCTTTGACAGAGACAAATTGCTAACACAATGGATTGATCTTACTGCATTTGTTCTTGTGCTCTAAACACTGTGTTTCTCCCACTTAAATAAAAGAAATTATTTAGGAACTTGTTTCATTGTATATTTGTTTTTGCTTCCACCTTTTTTGTTTTATTTAAATATTCATTGCATTTCAGGAAGTTTTTTTTTATTTATTTGGATCTTTCCTTCAATTCATTGTCTTCCTCTTTCATTTAATTTTTTTGTTTTTTCCTTCGATGTGAAAAGAGGTCACTGCTTTTATTATTAGCTGCAAAGCACAAGATGGACGTTGACAATTTAATTATAATGTAATATCTCAATGCATCAGTGGTTTTACAAAGAAGCACTGAAGTGAATTTGCTGACTCTGTTTCTTTCTTTCTTTATTCTCTCATTTGTTGTTCAATATCATCATCACCATTCTTATTCTATTTTCTCTTTGTTACATTGTTAATGTTTCCTTTCTTTCTTATTTCATTTTATTAACCTCTTACATACCGAACCCAAGTTTACTGGTTTTCATTCACTTGTGAATAATCTGTAGCAAACAGATCGGCTGTAACTGTCTTCAATAAAAATGCTATTATATTATTGCTGTTCTTTTTGATCTTTTGGCATATTGCCCAATCAGCAGGAACTGTAGAATATACCGACTGCATCTCTGCTGGTAAGTAAGACCCCCCCCATCATCAAAGAAGAGCATCCTGAATATGAGATTTAAACCATCTGACAGTGAAACTCCAGTTCTAGAGCAGCACCTCTTGCCATTACTCTCAGGTCAACTCTGACCTGGAGAAAGTGTACTTGTTAGGGTCCCCTAGAAATATTTAATCATTTTCTATACTTGAAACTAATTAACTGTGTGCAAACAAATGACTAATGTTAAATTGAATTATTGGCATTTCATAGCAGTCCTTGGAACTATTTAACTGTGTGCAAATGTAGGAATAGTGTTGAATAGAATCATTAGTATTAAATAGCAATACTTGAAACCATGACACTGCGTGCAAACAATAGTAATACTTGAGATCATATACCTGTATACAAACAAATTAGCTCTCATTTAAAAATAAATCTACCTACAAACTATTCCCTAACAAATCATTGATGTATAAACAGTATTTAGCATTAAATAACCATTTATGGTTGATATGTCATTAAACCAGATAACCGTAACCCTTTTTTGACATAGTAAGGACATTAGCATGATGGTTAGAGTGTTTGCTAATGGCCTGGGAGGCCTGAGTTCAATCCCAGGTTGAGTCATACCAAAGACTCAAAAAATGGTACTTGATGCCTCCACTGTTTAACACTCAGAATTATAAAGTGAGAATCAAGGGTAAAGTGGAGCAATCCAGGGAAAGGAGTAGCGTCCTCCCCTACACCTTGATTTAGTAGCTATCAAAAAGGGAGCCTTCGGGTCACCTTCGACTACAATTGCCAACTTTACTTTATTTAAGGAATCAGAGTATTGTTTCTATATGCCTGATTACTAGGGTGCATTTGATACCTGTTAGGTAAGTGGTTAATTTACACTTACCAACCCCTCCGCTCGGACAGGATATGACACAAGGTCAATTTTTTTAAGCAGAGTTTAACAGGTTTAAATTCAGAGTTTTCCTTCTCCTAGACTAGTTGCCTCACCAAGGCTGAATAACCTAGTCTGCCCTACTATTTACCCATAGCTGGAGGGAGAATATTTTGATTCATACTTTTCCCAAGGGTATTAATGCTATGTGAAAAGCAATCAGTCTCGTCCAGGATTTGAACTCGTGTCACCATGTCCATTTCCTATGACGATAACCATTACACCATTAGGTAAGTGGTTAATATTCCAGTCCTTATTATAATTAATATTCCATAAATTATATTGTTTAATTTCATTTATTCTTCACTGTCATTCTCATTGGTCTAACATACAAGTTTTTCAAATCTGTTTTAACTTGTGGGTTTTCACTGAAGTCTGAGTGACAACAATTTTTTTTTTTTGGTCTCCAGTGCTCTTTTAAATATTTTTGCTGATCTTTGAATTGCCATGGCCAGGGTTGTCTCAATTCATACTGAGATCTTCACTTCCCTGACACTTCTTTTGCAGGCTTTTTGCGACCATTCTAATGGCACCAACTACAATTAATTAAAATTGGTGACCATAGTCAAGGGCTACCTGAAGGCTCCTTTTCCAATAGCTACTACACTGAGGTGTAGGAGAAGGCGCTACTCCATTCCCCGGATTGTTCCACTTTACCCTTGAAAGTTACCTTATAATGCTGAGTGTTAAGCAAGGAGGTATCGAGTATCACGTTTTGAGTCTTTGGTATGACTCAACCTGAGATTGAACCTCGGTCTCCCGGGTCATTGGCAAACACTCTACCACTAGTGTCACTGTTTCTTTCATGTTCTATAGCATTTTCACTTCTTTTGTAAGATCCTCGTATTCATCTCTTTTAACTTTCTTGTGTTTTCAATCTCTGATTTGTTGGAATGACAAAATTCAGTAGATAACAATTTCTTTTTTTTTATTATTGATTTATGCCAGGTTCGATCTTCTTATTGGGACAAGGTGATATATTAGTATCACAAACTCCTAGAGAATTTCATGCATCTTATTTTCTAGGACAGTATGTACCACTTGTCAACATGGGTAAATCTTAATCTCTTGCACAATTCCTAGTGGATTATTTTCCCTACCCTCTCATGCTTACTCTTGAATTCACATGGGATTAACTGTTGCATTTCTGTCACTACATAATCTTCACTTGCTGGGGTTTTTTTTTTTTCATACGATTATTATTATACACAGTGAGTTTGCACATCAGTAGTATCTGGTGACTTTTACTAAAATCTAACAATTGATTTCCACAGCTTTCCAGGACTCTCCTTAGTATTCTAACCAATCTCAACTGTGTTGTAGTTTAGATGGTCATAACTTTCACAAACATTTTTAGTTACCCAAGTCTATTCTCCAGATTTTTCCAAGGGCCCCTTTTATTGGTATTACTGTCTCCTTCATATTCCTTTTTTTTTCAGTTCTCTAGCAAGGTCCAGGTATTTATCTTTTTTCTTTTCTTTATTTTAATTTCACCCTGTGGTCTGCTGGAATGTTTTGGTCAACTACCTGATTAGGTTCTTCTCTTCCTATTCAGTTTGAAGCCTGGGATTTGGGCCAAGATTGGCTGATCTGTTTTTAACTTAAAATCCTAGAGAAGCTTTCATTTTCCTGAACAGATTCTAGTTTGTGTATATGCCATTGAATAAAAAGATATTAATTTAATGCAAGCTTCTTCTTCTTATTATTATTATTACTCCTTGAGAGTTTTCATACCAGCATTAGCTGATGGTCTCTCATTGAAGTTTGAGTGACAGCAAGTCTCCTCAAGTTTCCAGGACTCTTCTCAGTATTCTGGTGGATTTTAATAATGCGTTAATCTGGATGGCCTCAGCTCATCCTCTGATTTTTAACTCTTCCAATCTCCTTGCCAAGCCTTTGCGGATTGTTCTGACCACACCAATTACAATTGATACCATTGTTACATTCATCTTCCATATATCATTATTATTTTGTTTTCTCGTCTGTTTGTCTTTTTAGATATTTAACCAGGTTATAAACTTAATCATTTTTATAATCTATTGTTTTCCTATTATTTTCTACATAACTAAAATTTAGTAACATATACTTAGATTAAATCATGATTATAGATTTGAAAAAATTAGGAAAAATCTTATATGTGCACCCATTCAAGTACCCCCTGAAAAAAAAATTTCTAGTAATTTTTGTAGCGGGGGTGGGATTTGAATAAATTATACCTTCAAACTCATTCCAATCTTTTTTTTAAAAAAAAACAAAACAAACTATTTTACATTTCATAAATGAGGTTCACTTTCATATTTTAATTCAATGCAAAATGATTACCATATCCAGAACAGTTAGCACTGGTAAAGACAAATAACCTGACAGGTTGAAGTATTTTTTTTATTTCCAAGAGGGTGGGTCTATTTTTTAGTATTTATTCTGAGAATAAATCATACCAAAAATTCTTAAGGCATAAAATTGTTCTAAAGATTTTTTAAAAAATTTAATCCTTTTTGTTGTTTGTTTGTTTGTCCTTTACGATCAGTTGTTTTACTACAAACATTGCATAAATCTTGCTAAAAATTTTTAAATAACTGTAACCCATCTACGACCTTGTTGTCAGAGTTTAGTATACACTGACTGTATACTCTGTAGAGGGGTAAAATCCAGCATTGACCCTAAATTGTATCTGATAGTGAGGCTCCATTTCTGGTGTGTGTTGAATACCCTTTCATTGCCATAATCACCTGGTCTCTCTCTCTCTCTCTGAGTATTCATACCTGTTAGGGTACCATCTATGATTTAAACTTACTTATTTTGTGTAAAAAAAAGAAAAAAAACTTTAGAAACAACTACACAACAATCTAAACATAAATGTACAGCAAACACAATTCCCTAACCTTTAGGTATAAAATAACCCTAAATAGGTTGGCATGCCATTAAAAATTAATCGATGAAACCCATCTTGCAAATAAATTCTTAGTAATTTATACATGTATTAATATTTTGGAATTACCATTAAAATCTTACATCTCTGACCCTTATGATTAATGGCAGTGTCAAGTTTTAGAATCTTCAAGGCTTATTCAGTAAATATTTTTTGCTTTTAAGAAAACTGGAATTTGTATGGTTTGTTTCTTTTCTGAACTTTTATTTTATATTAGCTTATTATGAATACAGTTCCCCAATAGATATGATGCAGCAACTGTTGTAGTATCATCATGATCATTCTTATTTATTTATTATTTTTATTTCATTTATATATATATATATATATATATATATATATGACAAGGGGTCAGTGGTGCTTGGTTTTATATATAACAAACAAAATCTTCTTCAGTAACAGCTGAAGGCCAAAGGATGCCATATACCTTCAAATTTCTTTTCTTGATATCTTCATAACCTTAAACTACATGTTTTGTCTTCTTTTCCTTGTTTTTTCTTCTTCTTTTTTTCACACTTTCAATAGCTTAATAGGGAGAACAAACATTGATATCACATCAGTTTATTTTTCAGGTATTTTTTCATTAAAATTCCTTCACTTGTATTTTTCAACATTAATTTTTTTTAAAATTCTTTCACTCTTCTTTTCTTCTTGTACCTTTTCTTCTTTCATTAAGTAATTTTTTTTCATTCACTTTTCCTTCCTTTCTTTCTTATTTCTTTATTTTTGCTTCTTTATAAAAAAAAAGCCTCTCTCTCTCTCTCTCTCTCCCTTCTTTTTTAATTCGTTTTTTCTTTCTTTGTATCATATTTCTTGGCTTATACACTTTTTCTTTCCTCTTTTTGCCTCTGTCGTTATTGTCCCTCTTCATTGTTGTTTGGACGTCTTTCACTTTTTCATATTTTACTTCCTTTCATTCTTTTATTCACTATCTCTTTCCTTTGAAATTTCTACCTACTCAATGTAGGACACACTACTTGGCAGAAACATCTTCAGTGATGATTCTTGTCATGACAGCACCCCACTCCCATAAACTAAACACATCACAAAACAGCCCTCTTCTACTGCATAGAATTTTTACATCATTTTTTTCACTTTTTATTTATTTATCTATTTTTTATCAATGTTTACGGCTTGATATGTAAATAATCACAGTGAACTAAAAAAAAATCTAGTATCTCTAACAATTCCGTGAGTGCATAAAACTTGATTTGTAAAAAAAAAAAAATAAAAGTAATAATAATAAATTATATAAAAAAATAAAAATAAAATAGTTATAATATGTGGAACTAAAATTGTCTTTGACAGCTTGTTGAGCTTTATGCATTAAAGAATCCGCTTCCAAAGCCAAACTCTTTGGCACAAGAGTGGATGACATGTCAGTGACTTTGAAACCTTGAAATTCACAATAATACATACATATAGATATCATCTCAATCATTTTAAGATTTTGGTTTTGTTTTGGGTGTGTATGTTTTAGGGTTTGACCTTGTCCTTCAATGAGCATATATGCTGAAGTGTAAAATACTGACATAGTACATTAAATAAAGATGATCTAATGAAGTATTTCCTTTTTCAAATAAGAAATCATAAATATCTTAGAAGCTTCTTCAAGGAATTTTTGACAAAAGATAAGAAAAGATAATGAAATAAAAGAAAGAGAACTAAAAAAACTACCTGAAAGAATTTATATCAATTTGTAATTTAAGATTTATCAGAGTTTTAAAATAGCTGATAGATTATCCAGATTTATGACAGAATATTTCAGGAACTTATGGCTTAATATTTCTTTTTGTCTGAAAGTTAGAAAAGATTCAGATCTGATTGATTTATCTTAATGACATGTCAACATTTCTTGGGCTATTTCATGCCTAGAGGTTAGGTAAGTGCAATTATTGTAAGTTCATATTTTGGAGGTGCCAGTGGTGAAATGCTTATCATCACAGGATATGAACACAGCGACACAAGTTCAAATCCTGGACCTGACTGATTGCATTTCACATAGCACTAATACCCTTGGGAAAGGTATGAATCCAATTATTCTCCCTCCAGCTATGGGTAAATAGTATGGCAGACTAGGTTATTCAGCCTTGGTGAGGCAACTAGTCTAGGAGAAGGAAAACTGAATACAAACCTGTTAAACTCCACTTAAAAATTGACTTTGTGTCATATCCTGCCCGAGCAGAGGAGTTGGTAAATATGATTGTATGTTCATATTTACATTTTTGTGTAGATATTCCTTAAGATTTTCCTTTTTTTTATTTTTGCCCACAGTTTTATCGAATAGTAATCGTATTTAAGCAGATTTATGAGAGCCATAGACGGGAGCATAACAGGTACCATCACTCTGGGAGTGATAACAATGAAGGGGTACTCTATATTCCCCAGAACTCAAACCTCACAATCAGATGCAGTTTAGTTTTAATGAAGATAAAGAGACGACTGGGTAACTGAGGTATTTAAAACTAAGGAGAAGGAGGTCGAGAGTCTTCAAACAATCATGTTCATGCACCTCAAGTAAACCAACTTCATCTAAGCCAATAACTTGAGAGATATGAAAAGAATTTGGTGAGGAATCTCAAAATCCTAACACATTGCACTCATCATATTTCCTGAATTATCTCATATATAAAAAACATATCCAGTCATTATCATTATTGTTATCAATTTCTTTTGCTAGAGTTGGCAATGAATGGTGTGCAAAGCTTTCCTGCCAAATAACGCTAAATATAAAGATGGTAACTAATTTATTGTCTGTGTGTGTATATATATATATATATATATATATATATGGGGCAGGATAGAATTCAATGCAACAAGTACCCCCAAACCATGAAATATTCAGAGTGCTCAATACCGGACACTGTTTTTTATAGGGTGGAGTCTTACTCCTCTGCATGGGGATATGGTCTGTGTATTCTAAGCCCTTCTGACAGAGTGGTGAAAATTTAGAATGGAAAAGAGAGAATCTTTGTTATTATACACTAATGTACTTGGACTAGTATCTTCATCTTGATTGTTATAGTCCAAATATTTCTGTTTTTGTAACCTAACACCCTCTGGCAATTTTAAACCAAACTTTTTTCAGTCTATGGGAATTGATTATTTTTATTCTGCTATCTCTGTTTGGAGCAAGAGTCCCCCAACTTTTTCAACCTGGACACCACAAAGATTTACTCAGAGTGGGTATTGTGCTACAATCTTCAATGGACACAACAGAACTGCTAAATTCACAAGGTAACTATGATAATATACTTATAAGACATCTGATATTGTTTGCAATCACAAAAAGATATAATAGCATGATTAAATGAAGAAGTTGACGAAGGATCACATTAGAAAAGTGATGATTTGACAGTTACAAATGCAGTGTACTCTTGGCATGATAAATTTTGGATAACAATTGTTCACTGTGGTATGTAGTGCCAAACATACTCACTACTTCCTGAGTGTTAGTGATAAGGGTGGGGAATCGTCCAGATGGAACCACATTGTTCTTACAGAAATCAAGAATGAGACGAGCAAGAAACTTGGACTTCAAATTTTCTGAACACTAAAGGTCATTGAGTTCCATCTGCAGTTGTAATGGTACTTTGTCAGAGCCAACATAAAAAAACAGAAAATTTTGCATGTTGGGTGTGGGGTCGTATAGATGGGCTTTGAAGGCTGGAAGTTAGGGACTTCTGACTTAGAAGATAAGATATATCAGTTAATTCTTCCAAGTTGATTTTTCCTTTGTGGTCAATTCTTTAAACTACACCAGCTGGGGGAGTCCCCATTGTGTAGTGGCTAACATGCGGAACTGCAACATTGTCGAAATAGAGTTCAAACTCAAGCCACATTTTTACCTTAAATTTCAGACTAATATCCTAGGGAAGACTATGAACCCTCTTATCTCTCCAGCTGTTGGTTAAATATTACCACTACTGTTCTTCTCCAAGGATAGTTTTGGCATTAAATAACTCATGAGGGTTGATATGCTATTAAACAAAAGAAACTGAACCAAACTAACTGAAGTGGAGGAGTTCCTGTGGCATAGTGGTATATATGTTGGATTGCAACATTGTAGTAAGCACTATTATGTGTACTTTGGTATGAATCCCCTTATCCCATCCCACTATCTATTGGTTAAATAGTACTATTACAGATCTTTTACAAAAATGGCATTAGCATTAAATAACTCACTAAGGTTGAGATGCCACTGAATAAAGACACCAAACCAGGTACTGAACCCACATCCACCAGATAAATAGTAAGTAAAGTTGTAAAGTTGGCAACTGTAGTCGAGGGTGATCAGAAGGCTCCCTTTTCAATAGCTACTATACCGAGGTATAGGGGAGGGCGCTACTCCTTTCCCTGGATTGCTCCACTTTACGCTCGATATGTACCTTATATTGCTGAGTGTTTAGCTAGGAGGTATCAAGTACCATTTTTAAAGTCTTTGGTATGACGCGACCTGGGATTGAACCCAGGTCTCCTGGATCATTAAATAGATATGCTTAAATCTATGCTTTTATCCACCTTATCATTGTCTGACAGAACAACTCAGTAATGTTAACTAATAGTCTGAAAGCCAACTTGATTTACTTGCTTTTTCTAATGAACTAGAATATTTTTCTCTTGCCTAAACAGCCCATTGGCATAAGGGTTAGAGTGTTCGCCAATGGTCCAGGAGACCAGGGTTCAATCCCAGGTTAAGTCATACCAAAGACTGAAAAAATAGTACTTGCTACCACCTTGCTTAACACTCAGCAATTTAAGGTTCAGATCAAGGGTAAGTGGAGCAATCCTAGGAAAGGAGTAGCACCCTTCTCTACACCTTGGTGAAGTAGCTATTGAAAGGGAGCCTTCAGGTCACTCTCGACTAAGGTCGGCTGACTTAGAATAGAGTAATCAAATAGTGGAGTGTTTCAGGGGGATGTTTTTTCTGAAGGAAGTTGAGTTTTCTTTGAATGCTTGACTAATTTCTGTGGGAATGATTGATTTCAATGGTAATCACATAATTTATAGAGATTTATTTTGTGTAGGTTCCCGAGTTCAACAAATGCCTGAAGAAGGGTGGAAGACATATCAGCCGAAATGTTGTGGAAATAAGAATAACAATGAACACAATAGTCCGAAAACCTTTAATGATAAAAATCATCAAGCTTCGTCTCAGAAATTTAGACCACAAAGATTTATTCATTTTCTTAACATTTAAACTTGGCCAAAACTTTTGAAGTCAGAGTAAGTATTAAGCATGACCAATGACCAATTGGACAGCAGTGTTTCTGTTCAGAAGTTTGATGATATGGCTTTTATTTGTCAGTTCTTAAATTGAAGAAATCAAAAGAACAAAGAATGTCCTCAATGGATGTTAAAAAAGAATCTGTGACATTTTACACATGTTCCCATTTTGATAAGAATAAAATGATCTACTTATTTTCGGCCTACACTTATTTCCTCAAATTCATGCAAATTTTTTATCATCTGCCCTTCCTGCAGAATTATCTTTTGGCAATGTCAGGTGACATAGCAACTGTGATTGCCATGGAAACGGGTCAAGATATAAGCAGCATGCCATGATGATATATGATTCAGTCAATTACACGCCCCCACCCATGAAGGGGTATACCTTAAGCATTTCCACTTTCAACATTACTTCAGCTCGATCACCAGAGCAGATTTTACTATCCCCTGCAGAGAGGTAAGACCTTCCCCCACATAAAAGGGTGTCGTGGCTATGACACTAAACAGTACCTAAGTGGTGAGGCTCTACTTCAAGATCTTTGGGGAGTGTGGAGTCGCTTCTTCATTGATGCTTGGCCCATTCTGATCCAGATTGTTAGTACCTGTTAGTGTTCCATCTATAGCTCTAATAAATGTTTGAAAATTATTTGTATTGGATTAGAATGTGTGAAACTATGTAACTGTGTTCCATCGGCCTAATGGGTTGAGTGTTCAGTAATGGTACAAGAGACTGAGGTTCAATCCCAGGCTGAATCATACCAAAGACTCAAAAAATGGTGCTCAATGCCTCTTTGCTTAACACTCAGCATTATAAGGTAGGGATCAAGGGTAAAATTGAGCAGGTAGGAACCTTCTACCCACTCTTCAGCTATGGTTTAAGTAGTAGTACCACTACAAGTAGTACCACTACTGTTCTTCTACAAGGATGGCTTTGACATTAAAAAAATCCATCAAGATACATATGGTATTAAACCAAGAAGCCAACCAAAAAAAGACTAACATCCTAACAACTATAAACACACAGAATGATAACTTTTATATTGGTTTCTGATAAATACACACTAAGGTTTTGATATTTAAAAAACTCGGTGATTTGACAGGGAGTCATAGTGGTCAATGCGCTGGACTGCAACATTGTCGTCATAAGTTAATGTTTTTATGTCTTGAAATAATTCAAGATAAATAGCCTCTGTAATCATGCATAAGTAAGGATATAAAAAGTTTATACACTTGTATTGATGTCAAAGTTCAGAGGAAGTATAAAACCAACCTTGAATGAAATAGGTTTTTTTTTTTCAATTCATAATAGGAAGTTGTATTCTAAAAGTTCCTTGAATTGATTGAATCAAAATTTTGTGGAGTAAGCAGATGATTACATTGTTGTTCACAGTTTTTGATTCAACCAGTTAATGAAAACTGATTTTCACAGTTTTGCTGCCTTTTCATTTCTATGGCTGGAGAAGTTATTCAGTGAATGGTAATGAGCAAGTTGTTGTAAAGTTCATGTTTACTCTGTGGAAACAAGCCACTGACGTTGGTTCACATCAGGGGATTCGGATATGATATCTCTCATCATGGAGATGATCTAAATACCAAATTTTGCAGTACAAAACCGAACATGTGTTTGTATGTTTCTGTTTGTATGTATGTGTGTGCGTGTGTGTGTGAATAATTGGGTGGGTACTTAATTGTGACTCTCCTGAGTCAGCTAAATACTAAAGTCTGGTTTGTCAGAAAAATTGTGCTGTGTAAATTATTGTGCAGTTTCTGTCATCTCTTTGGGGACAAGTAATTCACTGTGATTGGGTTGGATTAAGAGTGATAAGAATGGCTTATGTGCTATATAAATTCTTTTAATTGTATTTATTACATTCAACTGAATGCATGAAATTAAAAATCACCTCCAGGTAAGAACTTTGAGGTATTGCATGTTTGTTGAATAGATAGAGGCATGTTGATATTTTAATTTTGTTAGAATGTTATCCATTTTTAAGGTAAATTATACTAGATGGACAATAATTTTCATGCTGAAAATAGTAAATGATGTTAGATTGTTGTATTAAAGTTTAGAGAACTGAAATTTACTTGATTGGATTAGTTAAAATTATTTATCGAGAAAGACTTTGTAACTATGGATGCTATTCAGTTATGTATGTATTCATTCAATTAAAAGTAAAAGAAATTAAGATCTAGTATCATTTGTATTTGTGTGGGATTTCTTCAAGTTATTCCTCCTGAAAAAGATCAGTGGGTACAAATAAAAGGACTTGGAGCAATACAAAGAAACCTTTTAAATCAATTAAGAAAAGCGTTTCTTTTTTTTTTTTTTCAAAGATTTTTTTTTCATTTTTCAGGTATAGAATCCCATGATTTCTCTCTGTTACTAAATAAGGTCTCTTGTTTATTAAGGATTATTATTTTTTGTTACTTTTTTATGAAATATTAGAATTAGATTGGAATTCTTGAAAACATAACTTTGTGCAAATTATTTGTATTAAAAAGGAATACTTGATATCACAAAAAACTCTTAAAAAACAACAACACCAAATATGTTAATATAAACATACGCATTGGCATTCGTCTTTTATTGGAATCATTTTGAGATGAGGCTTCTTAATCTGAGAACTAATTTTTTAAATTTATTGCTGACTTTTTGTCTAGGTAGTTTTTGTGTTGTTTCTTCTTCACTACATTTTGGCCAAATTTCACCTCTGGCCTTCTTCAGGTGATTAACCGTGACCTCGGATAGGAATGCCGAGTCTTGTAACCGTATCCCCAGTAATTAATGCCTTCCATAGTTGTTGTCTATCGCACCATGTCTTTGACCAAATAAACCTCTGGCCGGCTTGGGTAAGAATTAAAACCGCTATCTTCTGACAATGCTCACCTGGAACCGTAGAGACTCAACGCCCCTATCCGCTGTGCCACGGGCTCCGAAAAAAAATTAGTTCTCACATAGGCATTCATATCAATCTTTGCCACAAATGTAATCTGGACACATTTACTGAATGTTTTCAGTTTAGCTTTTAATTGAATAAAAAAAAAAGTAATATTGTACAAGATTCAATGATTACCAAACACAAGTTACATACGAAAAAGGATGGAGAAAGCGTTGGCTGAAACATTAAAAAACCAGTACAAAAACATTAGTTTAAATAATAACAATAAAAACTCTACTCAGTTAGCTGGGGTTGCAGATTACACTGAGTGAATCTCTTCAGGGGGTTAAGACACCCCCAACAAGTGTCCTGGATATGACACTGAACAATCTGATGGTGAGGCTCCAGTAATGCCGGAGCTTTGGGGAATGCTGAGTACCCCTTCATTGCTATTGCTCCCTGGTCTACTTTGGCCTGAAGAGGTAGCACCTGATAGGGTTCTATCTATGGGTGAAATAGAACTGTTTGACATTTAAACTGAGTGCAAACAAATGTCTTATGCTGAATTGAATTGTTTATAAAAAAAACTCTTTGATCATTTGTGTGTAAATAAATGACTGATATTAGTGATACATTGCAGTAATCCTATTTACCAACCCCCTCCGCTTGGACAGGATATGACACAAGGTCAATTTTTAAGCGGAGTTTAACAGGTTTGAATTCAGAGTTTTCTTTCTCCTAGACTAGTTGGCTCACCAAGGCTGAAGAACCTAGTCTGTCCTACTATTTACCCATAGCTGGAGGGAGAATAATTGGATTCATAGCTTTCCCAAGGGTATTAGTGCTATGTGAAATGCAATCATTCTCGTCCAGGATTTGATTCGAGTCGCCGTGTCCATTTCCTACAATGATAACCATTACACCACGGGCACCTCCAGGATACTTTGCAGAAATTGAAACCTTTTAACTTTGACTTATGCTAAATTGAATTGTTTTAAATATAACTTGTTGATCATTTAATTGTATGTAAATAAATATTTGATGTTTAATTGAATTGTTTGTGAACTTGGAACTATTTAACTTGGTTGACTTATGTTTACAACTCATATCTTTCTAATATATATGAATAAACTGGATTTGATATTAAATCACCTACAACTCATATCTTTCTAATATATATGAATAAATTGGATTTGGCATTAAATAACTTACAACTCATATATATCTGATATATATGAATAAACTGGATTTGACATTAAATAACCGACAACAGTTGATATGCCATAAAACAAAACAAAACCAAATCTGTTTGATAGGATTATTTTATTCGTAAGATTTCTATAGAAACAGCAACAATTAGGTTCTCCTGTTGCCATGAAAACCTTTGTAATGTATAAGTTTTTTTTATAAAATTTACAAGGATTTCTCAATGGGGAAAAGAGTGCATTTTGATAATTGCTTCTGCAAGTAAAGGATAATCTCTTGTGAGATATTTTATGAAAAATGAATTAGAACATTTTAAAAGCTCATCATAGTAAAGCAAGCAGCTTTCTAAAGATTCCAATAAATATGTTCATCAATTAAACTTTGCTTTTATAGTTTTGGGTTGGGGAAATGTCTGGCTACTAACAAATTTAATACTTTTTAATTCACACACACACAAACTTAGACAAATATTTTTTATTTTTGTCTGAGGTAATTTCTCAATTTAACTTTTACCGATATAATATCACAAGCAAGAAATGATTTTGTATCTTATTTATTTATTTTTGTAAGTTTTTTTTTTCACACTGGAAATAGTTGCCACAGATTTTTCAGGAGCAAAATTATAGCTCACCTTGTCAGTGAGTCTTACAAAATGCTGATTTTATCCCCTGCTGAGGGATGACCCTACCCCCTCGCTCCTAAAAATGTTTGTGGCCATTAGAATATGATGGTTTTATCCCCTGCTAAAAAGGGGGTGTACTGGGTATTTCACTAACCTGTATCTGGCTGCTCTGTTGTTGGCGATTAGAATATGATGATATTATTTCCTGTTTGGGCATAACGCCCGCCCTTCTGAAAAAAGGGGGTTTCCTAGGTATGACACTAAATTGTATCTGACTGCACTATTGGTGGCGATTAGAATATACTGACTTTATACCCTGCCAAAGGGTAAGACCCCATAATCCATGAAACAGTGTACTGGGTATGTCACTTAACTGCATCAGATGGTGAGGCTTCAGTTCTGGAGTTCTGAGGAATGTGAAGTACCTCTTCATTGCCATTACTCCCTGACCCACTGACCCAGAGTAGTACTTCCTGTAAAGGTTCCAAGTATGGCTCAAATAGATGTATTTGCAAATTTTTACTAGACAGGAATACGTGATATCATATAAATGTATGAAAGTTATTTGTATTGAGAAGAGTTAAATTTGTTTACTAAGGATTATTTTTATTAGTAGATCTTCAAATAAACCACTAATTCATTACAACTTGTCTTACCAAAAAGAATAGAATGACATGATCATAAGAAAACCCTGCTGGCTGGCATACATTAGATGGTGACTTATTTCATATTCAACTCTGGATATAACAACCTTTTGGAAATTATTACTGTCTGAGATGTAGCCATGGGAGAGTGGTTTTACAGAATGCTAACAACTGATTATTTTTTATTTTCAACAAATAGTTTTTAACATAAGTCTTTTCAAGATTTTATTAAATAGAAATGTTTACTTGAAACCATATAATTGTGTGTAAATTATTAGCATCTAATTGAAATACTTGGACCCATACAACTGAATGCAAATAATTTATATTAGAAGGTAATGTATATTGTGATATAACTCTGAGTAAAAAAAAACCCTTAAGAAACAACTCCACAAAAAAATGTACATGTACACTGTCCACAATTCCCTAACCCTTCAACAAAAATAACCCTGTAAGGGTTGACATGCCTTTAAAATCAATCAATTGATGTGACTCCACCTGATCCTATTTACCAACCCCTCCACTCGAGCAGGATATGACACAAGGTCAATTTTTAAGCAGAGTTTTACAGGTTTGAATTCAGAGTTTTCCTTCTCCTAGACTAGTTGCCTCACCAAGGCTGAAGAACCCAGTCTGTCCTACTATTTACCCATAGCTGAAGGGAGCATAATTGGATTCATACCTTTCCCAAGGGTATTAGTGCTATGTGAAATGTGATTAGCCTCGTCCAGGATTTGAACTCATGTTGCCATGTCCATTTCCTACGACGCTAACCATTACACCATCAGCACCCGATAGCCATTTTATCTGCAGTCCATGATGATAATGATGCTTCTGTTTTGGAAGGAATAAAGAATTCTAATTAGCATTATCTCGTTATATCCTTTATTATGAACATTTGGATGATTAGAAAATAATATTAAGCATAAATATGGTCCCTACAAAATTATAATTTAGTTGCTAACTGTACTGGAATTAGCTTAATTCTTTAAGATAAAGTATTTGAAGTGTATTGCTCTCATAACAATCTTATTATGAGGTATTGTTTTTGCTTAATTAAAGTTACATTCATTCATTGGTTTAGTTTGATTTTATGGCATATCAGCCTTGGTAGATTATTTCATGTCAAATCCATTTTTATACATATATATTAAATATATGATTTATAAACACATTTTGCAGATAAATCAATCACTTTTTTACTTGTTAAATGTAAAATCAGTTCTATTTCAAACAATTCAGTTTAGTGTAAGTACAGTTTTTGTCTGTGCATAGTTAAATGTTAAAACAGTTCTATTTCAAGCATCAGTACACAGTTTAAATGTCAAACACTTCTATTTGACCCATAGATAGGACCCTATCAGATGCTATCAATGTAGCCCAGAGTGGACCTGGTAGTGATGATAATGAAGGAGTACTCCACATTCCCCGGAGCTTCAGCATTACTGAAGCCTCACCATGAGATTGTTTAGTGTCATATCCAGGACACTCATTGGGGGAGTCTTACACCTCTGCAGAGATGTAGTTAGTATATTCTACAGCCCCAACTGACTTGGCCTACATTCATTCATACATACATATATGCATGCATACAGCAAGTGTCCTAGTATTATCTAAATATCTCAGATTATTTCTTTTTTACCGTAAACCATGGAAATCAAAACTGACATGTTTTGTATTTAAGTTATCGATAAACTAACCTCTGAAGCAGTGTCATGGAATTAATTCTTTTACAGTATCTTATTTTGATACCGTACTTGTTTTTGTTTTTCGGTTTTTTTCGGTTGGGATTGTTGTTTTTTCCAAGTTCCTTTTATTGTCAAGTTGAAACTTTTCAAATAAACAAAAGTTTATGTTTCAGATAATTAAACAATGCTTATGTAAACCGTATGGAGATATTTTGTTTAAATCATAAATGTTTTAATAGTACTGTTACACTAAGATGCGCGATGTTTTTAGTTCATTTTTTAAAGATATATTTATTAAAAAAAGTTTAAGTAGATTAGCCCAACATTTATTCATTTACTCACTACACACTCTTTCTCATTCTGTCTATACAACAGAACGCGTGTGTGGTATAATGGTTATTGTCTTGAAAAATGGACCAGGTGACCAGAGTTCAAGTCCTGGAGAAGGTCATTTGTGTTTCACTATGTGTTAATACTATTGTTAAAAAGCATGAATCCACTTTTTTCTATTGCCCAGTCGGCTGGGGCTGTAGAATATATCAACTGCACCTCTGCAGAGTGATAAGACTCCCATCCACCCAAAGAATGTCCTGGATATGATACTAAACAATCTGATGGTGAGGTTCCAGTGATGCTAGAGTTTTGGAGAATGTGGAGTACTCATTGATTGCCATTGCTTATACTAAACTGAATTAGCTGAATTAGAACTGTTTGAATAAACTGAATAGCTTAAATGGAAATGTTTTTGACAATTAAATTGTGTACTCATGCTAAACTGAATTGTTTGAAATAAAACTGACTATTTGCATAAAAATGGATTTGGTGTTAAATAACCTACAATAGTTAATATGCCATAAACCCAACCAACCACTTTTTCTCTCTCAAGCTATAGGTAAAAATGCTCTGGAGTTAAATGTAAAAACAGTTCTATTTCAAGCATCAGTCATCATCATCATCATCATATCGCGCTGGTAGCACGGATATCCCTGATCCTCTCTCGCCACTCTTTCCTATCGTTCATCGCCCTTGGTAGGTCTTCAGGACAACATCCCGTATCTTCACATAGCTGCTGAATGTATGTTCGTGCTGGTCGTCCTGCTTTTGCACGGCCATGTGTGGGGGTCCATAAGAGTACATCTCTTATGAGTTCATCCCTGCTTCTCCAGCAGTGTCCTGCATGTCTAGTTTGTCTAACTTGAATAGTTTTTGTGATAGGGGACAGGTGGCCGTACAGTTGGTGTCTTGTGGGGTGTTGCCGCCAGGACTTGTTCAAGATTGCACGTAGCATTCTTGTGTAATTGCCGTCTAGCTTCTTCTCCAGCCGTTTTGTTAGCGTCCATGTAGTGCAGCCATATAGCAGTATCGATCTGACCGCTGCCTGGTAGAAATTGCGTTTCATTTTATCGGTTAAGTCTGATTTCCATCAGTACATAGTTTAAATGTCAAACACTTCTATTTGACCCATAGATAGGACCCTGTCAAGTGCTATCAATTCAGGCCAGAGTGGACCTGGTAGCGATGATAATGAAGGAGTACTCTGCGTTCCCCGGAGCTTCAGCATTACTGAAACCTCACCATCAGATTGTTTAGTATCATATCCAGGACACTCATTGGGGGAGTCTTACACTTCTGCAGAGATGTAATTGGTATATTCTACAGCTCCACATCTGATGAAGTGAGCAACATTAAAAGGTATACAATGAAGATGTTAGTACTTCTCCTTCAGGAAAGGCATTCTCTCAACAAGCTATGGATAGATTGTCGGGTAGACTTGGTTCTTTATTTTTGGTATGATGACCGGTCTAAGAGAAGGAAAACTCTGATTTCAAACCAGTTGTACACTACTTAAAGATTCACCTTCTATTGCATCTTGCTCGTGGCAGGATGATTGGATACATACCACTGTGCATCTTTGCACAATATCAGGAGAGTAAAAGAAAGTGTTTGAATAATGGTTTAATGAAGATGGGCAACATTTAGTTGATTCTAAGTTTCATGTCTATGGTCTTGCTCTTCAACCAGTGCTTGAAAAGGTCTACACAAAGCTGATACCAGAGTCTTCTGTCAGACAAAGCCAGGATTTGGGCTGCACTCAAAGCAGCTATTTCAGGATTGATAACAGTCAAAAAGCCAAGACGAATAATTTAAAAAGGGTAATAGATAAAATAAATAAGAATTTTTTTTTAATTCAGTAGAAAAATTTTTTAATTTAACATCTATAAAGTAGGTAAGTGCCAAAGGATGCTAAAAAGTTCTTAACCTAACCAAGAAGCAATTTTTTTAAGTGTTAAAAGAAACTTAATAATGTTTTGAGTGTGTTGAACTGCAGACTGAAAGTTAAGTTATTCAACCTTCCCTTCCTTCGTATGAGGACCCAACAGTTAAGTTCAAACAGTTGAACAAACCCCTTTGTGTATAGTTGTTGCTGTTAATATAATGTTTCAGCCATCCCGTTCTTCTGTCTTCATCTAGTGTATAATTGTTGTGGACCAGTAAAAAGTCCAGAAGGAAAGACACAAACTCTGGATCACGTGAAAAAGTATATTGAACGAAAGTATAAATACAGCATAGGTAAAAGAGTGTTGAATGTCAGTCTGACTGCCAGAGTGTTAGGCTGGAGTTAACTTAACACCGAGATGAATATTCTCCCGGTATTCATAGTAATAGGAAGACTTCATTATAGTCTGTAAGGTAAGTACCATAACAATAATTTATAAGAAAAAATAAAACTTCTTCCTTCATTAAAAAAAACAAAAGAATGACAGAAAATAATCTCTCATATATCAACTTGATCAATCTGTTCCATCACTTCTACATATGTCTAGTACCCAGATGATTCCAGATATTCCCCAACATTAATTTTACTCACCGAATAAAGCCATATAATGTTGAAATTTATAGTAACTTCACTTGTACCATATTGGCAAGTTAATATATGCCACTTTCATAAATTCTTATTTGTTGTTGAACTGACATTATGGTTTAAATGTGTTGCTAATATTGTTATATATTGACCCTCGATCGAGCCGTCAATCAAGAGATGCAGCTGTATAAATAAGCGGAAGGACAGTGAAACAGGTGCATCTGGTCGAAGATATCGGAATATCACCTTGACCTGAGGACGTGGTTGAATTCGGTGATAGTGGCAGATGCATACGCACACAGGAAGCAGATGGGCGTCAAACAAAAATATAACCAGGACACAGACAGTTGCAGTTCCAGTTGCAGTTGGAGTCAGTGGGAGACAGGATGCCAGCGGAGTGAGAACCAGCTCCAGACAGAAGGCTTGGGCCCTCAGTGACCCACGGTTGAGCAGCCCAGCCAGAATGCAAAAGAAGTTATGCTATGGTCAGAAGAACTTTGGGTCAATATGTAGTAGTCTGTCCCCGTCTCCAACTCACCTCTTACACACAACCAACATCAGAGAATAAAGTGTGAGAGATATATTTTTATAAAGAAGTGTATTCGTTCATTCATTGAAGTTCGTCATTATGTTTGATTATATTTATAGTTATATTTGTATTATGAGTATACAACAATATAAGAGAAAGTTTTTATGGTCTGTGGTTAAATGACCTGAAATAGTTTAACATTAAACCAAATTCAAAAATGTTGTGGTGAACAATAATAGTATATAATATAATAGTAATAATGACAAAACTGATTGATCTGCGCAAAAATACAAAAATTTATTAAACAAAATGAGTAAATATTTATGGTTGACTTATTTGGCATATATGTGACACTTGGGTGAAAAGTAATTGATTTAGGTTTGGCTTCTGTGTGTGTAGAAGCCAAGCAGTTTTTCCCTTGAAGAGGTCAGAACCAAATGAAGAAGAGAAGTGAAAAAAGGGGTCATACTTAGGACCTTTTGTCTTCTTATACCTCCAGGCTGTTGTTGCTAATAATGTATGTGTTAATAACTCCATCACCTCTTCAACTTTCTCTCTTCTCTACAAACCTTTTTGTTAATTATCCGAACCTCGTCCCAAAGGCAATAATATATATATATATATATATATATATACCCTTTTTTCTCTGGTCTTTTAATTATAACTGTTCCTTGAATATGTTGTTTACAGTAACAGTATGAGTCACATGTTGAGTTATTGAGCTAGTTGTACTAGATTTCCCAGCTCATTGGTCTCGTGGGTAGAGTGTTTGCCAGTGGTCCAAGAAACCAGGGTTCAATCCCAGGTTGAGTCATACCAAAGACTTAAAAAATGCTACTTCATACTTCCTTGCTTAACACTCAGCATTATAAGGTACATATCAATGGTAAAATAGAGCAATCCAGCGGAAGGAGTAGTGCTCTCCCCTACACGTCAGTGTAGTAGCTATTGAAAAGGGAGCCTTTGGGTTGCCCTCGACTCCAGTTGCCAACTTTACTACTTGTACTAGATTTAAAGAAGACACCAAAATGGGCAAATATGTGTAATTAAAATACTGTTTATTGCTAAATCCTTCATCAGTTTAGAGCAGGGGTAGGCAAACTGCCGCCCACTGCACTGTTCTGTGCATCTTACGGGAGCCTCTAAAAAATTAATATAAACACTTGCACTTGAATCAAGACTAAATTTTGTGATTTTTAAAGGTGGAGCTCTAATTCATAACACAGTGATGCAGCCCACCCACCAAAAAGTTTGCCCAACCTTGGTTTAGAGAGATAAGAGAACTGAACCATTCTTGCTTCCCTGACTCTAAAGCAGCATTTATAGCTAAAAGTTTAATGAAAACTACCAAAATCCTGACTCTTTTGCTAGAGTAACTTCTACTTGTTTTGACAATCTCAGTATGTTGTTCAGGTTTTCTTATTAATAGATCTTCAAATAAACCACAAATTCATTGCAACTTGTCTTGCCAAAAAGGATAGAGTGACAAGATCATTAGGAAACCCTGCTGGCTGGCATAGATCAGATGGTGACTTATTTCATATTCATCACTGGATATAACAACCTTTTGGAAATTATTACTGTCTGGGAGGTAGCTATGGGAGAGTGGTTTTGCAGAATGCAAAACCCACGCACTCTTGAAAAGTAAATATAACCACCTCCAGCCAAAGTTTTAAAAAGGATCAACAATTTTACTTTTCCTATGAACAGAAAGAATCAGTCTGAAAAGGGACAATGAAATAAAGGCACCAAAAAATTCAGTCTTTTTTTATAATAATATGACAGTCAATTGTATTTGATAGTGAGGCTCCAGTGTTTGATTTTAGGGAATATTGAGTACCCCTTCATTATCATAACTCTCAGGTCCACTCTGACCATAAGTGGTTGGACCTATTCAGGTCCCATCTATGGGTCAAATAAAACAGTTCATTCATTTAATTAGGGTTAATATTTTTAGTTATTTCAAACCATACAGCTGTGTGCAAATAGTTCATATTAGATAGGAATACTTGAGAAATAGAATTACTAATGTTAAATAACAATTCAAATTTAAATTCAAATCCTGGTTTAGGCTGATTGTATTTTGCTTTATACTAATGCCCTTCGAAAAGGCATGAATCCATCTGTCCTTCCTCCAGCACAGCATAAATAGTTGGGCAGATGAGAGATTCTTTAGCACTGGTTAAGCAACCACTCAAGGAGAAGGAAAACTGAATTCAAACCAGCAGTAAAAATCAAACTGCTTTTAATGGTGATGGTGGATGTGGTTAAATACATCATCATCATCATCATCATCATCATCATGTTGAGCAGATAGCATGGTTGTCGTTGACTTTCTTTTGCCATCTGTCCCTTTTGTCCGTTGCTCTTGGCAGGTACTCTAGACTGCATCCAATATCCACACAGAGCTGATCTAAATCTCTTTGTTAGTTGGCCAACTCTGGCACGATCATATGTAGAAATCCAAGGAAGAATGCTGCCCCTGAGTTTCTCCTTGCTTCTTACACTAAAAGAAGGCAAGAAGCAGACGATACCCCATAGAAACTATTATGGACATGGACCGTGCAGATGACATAGCAGTTCTTGAAAATACACCTACTCCAGCTGAATCCCTGCTGCATAGTCTGGAGCAGGCAGCAGGTGGCATTGGCATCCATGTCAATGCAGACAAAATGGAGTACAAGTGTGTTAATTAAAAAGGAGACCTCCCCACTCTTAATGGCCGTTCTCTGAAATTAGTGGACAAATTCATCTACCTCAATTCCTGCATCTCATCTACTGAAAATTACATTAATATGCACCTAGAGAAGGCATGAACCGTCGAAGTGTATAGAGAAAAAACTAAACGGGAGCTGCACAAGAATGTTATGAGCTGTATTGAACAAATTCTGTAAGCAATATCCAACAAAACAACAGTTGAACGGCTACCTACCTCCTATCTCTTAAACCATCCAAATAAGACAAAGCATGCGGGTCACTGCTGGAGAAGCAGGAACAAAATCATCAGTGATGTTCACCTATGAACCCCATCACATGGACATGCCAATGTTGGACATCTAAGAAGAACATACTTACAACAGTTCTGTATGAACATAAGATGTAGACTAAAAGTCCTGCTTGAAGTGATGGATGATAGGGATGATTAGGGAGAGAGAGTCAGGAAAATCCCTACCAGCTGCGTGACTTGATGATATTGAGTATTGTATAACACAACTATTATTATACATATTATAACACAACTATTCAGACCTAACCGATAAAATGAAACGCAGTTTCTTCCTGGCAGCGGTCGCATCGATACTGCTATGTGGATGCACTACATGGACTCTAACAAAACGGCTGGAGAAGAAGCTAGACGGCAATTACACAAGAATGCTGTGAGCAATCTTGAACAAGTCCTGGCAGCAACACCCCACAAGACACCAACTGTACGGCCACCTGCCTCCTATCACGAAAACTATTCAAGTTAGACAAACTAGACATGCAGGACACTGCTGGAGAAGCAGGAATGAACCCATAAGTGATGCCCTCTTATGGACCCCCACATATGGCCGAGCAAAAGCAGGACGACCAGCACGAACATACATTCAGCAACTATGTGAGGATACGGGATGTAGTCCAGAAGACCTCCCAGAGGCGATGAACGATAGGGAAAAGTGGCAAGAGAGGGTCAGGGATATCCGTGCTACTAGCACGACATGATGATCATGATGATTATTGTATAGTATTGTAACACAACTATTATTATACCATAGTATAACACAACTATTATTGTATAGTATTGTAACACAACTATTATTATATCATATTATAACACAACCATTATTGTATAGTATTGTAACACAACTATTATTATATCATATTATAACACAACCATTATTGTATAGTATTGTAACACAACTATTATTATATCATATTATAACACAACCATTATTGTATAGTATTGTAACACAACGATTATTATATCATATTATAAAACAACCATTATTGTATAGTATTGTAACACAACTATTATTATATCATATTATAACACAACCATTATTGTATAGTATTGTAACACAACTATTATTATATATTATTATAAAACAACTATTATTGTATAGTATTGTAACACAACTATTATTATACCATATTATAACACAACCATTATTGTATAGTATTGTAACACAACTATTATTATACCATATTATAACACAACCATTATTGTATAGTATTGTAACACAACTATTATTATACCATATTATAACACAACCATTATTGTATAGTATTGTAACACAACTATTATTATACCATATTATAACACCTTTGTTAGGTTATTTAACGCCAAATCCATTTTTATGTGAATAATCTGTTCTATTTAAAACAATTCAGTTTAGCATAAGTACACAGTTTAATTGTCAAAAACATTTATTTCAAACTATTCAACAAGTTATATGTAACAATTCAGTTAAGTGTAAATACAATTTTAATGTCGAAAAATAGTTCTATTTCAAATAATTCAGTTAAGCATAAGCACGCAGTTTAAATATAAGTACAGTTTAATTGTCAAAAACATTTCTATTTCAAGCTATTCAGTTTACTCAAACAATTCAGTTTAGCATAAGATTGCTGTTAGTTCTATTTAACCCATAGATAGGGCCCTTATCAGGTGCTACCACTCCAGGCCAGAGTGGACCTGGGAGCGATGGTAATGAAGGGGTACTCCGCATTCCCCAAAGCTCCAGCATTGCTAGAACCTCACCCTCAGATTGTTTAGTGTCATATCCAGGACATTCGTTAGTGGGGGGCCTTACCCCTCTGCAGAGAAGCAGTCGATGTATTCTACAGCCCCAGCCGACTGGGCAACAAATGGGATGGAGAGAATAACAAAAACGTTAGGACCTCAATTGCTTTATCCTATCTATTAAGTTTTTAATTATATTCTTTATCTATTTATCATTTATTCTTCTTTTTCTATCTATTATTTATTCTCTCCATTAAGTTTTTAAAGCTGTGGAATTAGGTGGAAATGGATCATGGATACAATATGCAGGCGAGCTTCCTTATTCTTTTAGGATCAGTTCCGCTTATCATTAAAAGGTTCATTTATTCCCCATAGATGTGAATGTTTGTCTCCTCTACCCCAGTCAGTTGAAGAATCAAGAAACCCATCTTCTTTTATTGGGGTTCACAGAACATTTTACCTGACTTGCAACTGAGATTATCTGGTCAGCCCCACCAACTATCACTTTGATGGTTAATCAAGTCTGGCAACGTTGGCAAATCCTGGTTAACTGCTGTTTTCAGTCTTAGGTGCTACATCAAGTATATTTTGTTACACCTAACCCATTGGACAAGATGTAGAACTTTGTCATCTCACCTTTCTTGCAGCTGCTGGATTTTCTTTGGTAGTTTGTCATATCTGGGTACTATTTGCATACAATGCTACACAGATATTACACTCTCATCCAAGCAGAAATTATAGACAGATGAACAAAAAACAAACCGAAAACATCACACTGTTTATTATATAGACAGATAATTGAGGGAATTAAATTTTTGACATATTTACTTCAATAATCCTACCCATGATATCATGAGTTGTAAAAACTAGTTATTTCAGATTTTACAAGCACACAAATGGTTTTCCTCCAAGAAAAAGAAATGTAAATAACTTCCAAAAGCCTAGATGCTTGCTCAATTACTTAAATTCAAATCAACCATGTTTAAAGCTTTATTTCTAGTGAGCCATTTCAATTTATCTTTCCAAAATGATAAACAGTGATATTCTTTCCGAAGTCAGGATTAACTTTAAAATGCTTTTTTTTTTTTACATTTTTCGACCTACTTGTCAAACGAACTTATTATCTGCTTTAAAAGATTACCTGAAGGCTTTGTTGGTCCCTAATTCAATTGATTCTTTCATATCATGTTTTTGAGAATTTCTATCAATTTTACTTCTCACTCCCCCTTCTTTTTGCCTTTAGTTCATTTTTTCTTAAATTAACTTATTATTTACATGACTGCAAAATATTTAATTTGCTGTGTTAAATTACCAGTTTGCCTTGAGTTTGTTTTCTGAAGGCAACTATTTAATTTCATGGATGTTTCATAAGTTCTTCACACTTTAAAAAAAAAAAAAGAACAATTTTTATTTAATGCTTTTCTTTATTTTATTCACTGTTTTTGTTTATATTGGATGAGATATTTATAATTGTTTTATAAAGCAAAAACAAAAACATCAACTGCTGCAAAAACATTTAACATGATGAACAGAAAATAGCTTATTCTTCTCAAAAATAAAGTATATGATATTAAGATATATCACAACTATTGGCATTTTTTTGTAAAAATTGTCTGAGTTTAGCGATGGTTAATCTTGGATAAGAAGGTTTTTAAAAAGTATAAGGGTCATTCAAAAACCTTCACCCAGAAGGAAGAGCCAGAGCTGAAGATTTTCAAGACACGCTAATGCAGATTTCTTTCTTAATTTTTGTACAGGTGAGGCCCTTACAAAGGTGAGAGGTATACAAAAAATTTTAAATCATGATGAGACTTTGAATTTTTTGAAGAATCCTCATAGGTCTCACTTCTTAAAAGCTGAATTTTGTGGAATTTTTTTTCATGCAACAGAACTCTTTAGTTGAAGTTATTCTCATGTGAACTTAGTAAAGCCAGAGTCAGCACAAAACCATTTCTCAATTTCAAGTAGTCAGAACATTAAAACTCAAGTCATACTGGACCAAGCTAGATTACTGCACCAATAATTATTGAGTGAGGTAAATACATCAAGGTACATATCAAATGTCTGATACCAACCAATACCACATAAAATTGTTGCCGTCTGTGTGTAAGAATATTCTATTGAAGTTACATTCTATATATGTTTGAAATCAAGGAGTACTTTCATAATTTACCAAACCACAGAACCACCCTTTTACATATATATATATATATATATATATATATATATATATTATTATAATGAAATATGACGTGCAAAAATTAGTATCGTAAGCAGTTTTTATAAAATTAACATGTTTGTACTTAAAATAAGTTGTGGAAGTTAACTAAGCTTCGACTCTAGCAGTGAACAGAGATAGCATTTAACCGATGCTTAGAGGTGTAGGGGAAAGAAAGAAAGAAAGAAAAGGATAGAGAAGTACTTTACTGTTAACATGCAACTAAAAGCAACTATTCTATTTATCAAAATAAAACTTTTTTTCTAACAAAAATGAATTTATTCCCAAAGAAATAAATTTTACAAAGTAGTGCTACCACCACATTGCATATATTTTGCTGGTTGAGTTACACACTCAAATCTTTTAGAACACAAAATAAAAAATAAATATAGAATAAAACAATACAAACGAGTGTAACAGTATAGAATAAAAGGAAGGAGAAGAATAGGAACAGGCAGAAAGACTTACTTGCTGTTGGACCGCAATGATGCAAGAAGTTATAAGAAACATTTTATAAATGAAATACCTTCACTTGGCATTCAAATTCAATGTTTTTTTGTTTTTTTTTTCCTGGTCCATTTCTGTCTCCCAAAAGTCCACTTAACAACTGGGAAAAACACCCTGTATCTCATGTAGGATATTTCCATTTCTCTGTACCTTGTCTTAACAATTCTTCAGGCTCGTCTTCATTGGAATTCAAGCTGAAATTCTTCCATAATCCTGCTTCAAAATGTTGTCTGAAACTTACTCTCTCTAAGTAAACAGGTGGTACAAAGCTTTCTTTTTTTTTTTTTTCTTTTTTTTCCTTTCTTTTGTTTTTTTTCTCTATGGCTTTTAACTCCATTTCTTTGGGTCCGGGTTGTCTAACAGATAGCAAATCTAGATTTTCAACCTGGCTCGACTTCCCAGTGTTGGTTGAATGGTCGATACACAGCCTGGCAAACTGGCCACTAGGCGCTTTCTAGACTGCTCCCAGACTAAGACCAAACTATCCAAAGACAAGAAATGGAAATGGGTAAATGCAAAAGCCAAAGGACAATAGTAACTGACTGCCCCAAGTGACTCACTTGTATAATTACAAGGGGCCAGTCACAGTCCCACTTTGAAATAAACAAATGGCATTCGAGAAGTTTTTAACAAATTCATTAGCTTAGTGGTAGAGTGTTCACCAATGCACCGAGAGTACTGGGTTCAATCTCAGGTTGAGTCATACCAAAGACTCAAAAAGTGGTACTTGATACCTCGTATCTTAACGCTCAGCATTATAAGGTACATTTCAAGGGTAAAGTGGAGCAATCTAGGGAAAGGAGTAGCTCCCTCCCCTACACCTTGGTGTAGTAGCTATTGAAAAGGGAACTTTCGGGTAGCCCTCGACTATGGTTGCCAACAACTACAAATTCTAAAAATATCAGAGCAGGTCAAGGAATTTTGAGATATCTATAATTAGATAGTATATGCTACTGGCATATATTTATAAACTGTCATGTACTTCATCATCATAATATATATATATATATATATATATATATATATATATGGACCACTTGAAGTTTGGTACTTAAAGTTACATCTATGCACAATCATCAGATGGAACTGTTAGAGGCTAATCAATCATATATATATATATATATATATTGGCAGCATTTCTTTGTTGATACAAATTTCATTAAACATAATAGACATTTTATGTCTACATATTTTCTTCTGGATCCGTTCGAATTCCCGTATTACTTTTATCGTATTCGGTGGGAATTGATTTATGTATTGTCCATAGTTGTCATACAACTATGGACAATACATAAATCAATTCCCCCCGAAGAAAATATGTAGACATAAAATGTCTATTATGTTTAATGAATATATATATATATATAGTCCATATGACGCTCACACAGGTGAAAAAATGCTTGAATAAATAGAATTAGAGCAGTTCAAATGAAGGAGAATATGTGCTTTTCTGTCATACCTGAAAAGTATTTTTTTATGGTCATATCAATTTCCATCTTACTATGTCCCTATACATCATCATCATGTCGTGCCGCTAGCACGGATATCCCTGACCCTCTCTCGCCACTTCTCCCTATCATTCATTGCTTCTGGCAGGCCTTCAGGGCTACATCCCATATCCTCACATAGCTGCTGTATGCATGTTCGAGCTGCTCGTCCTGCTTTTGCTTGGCCATATGCGGGGGTCCATAGGAGTACATCACTTATGAGTTCGTCTTTGTTTCTCCAGCAGTGTCTTGTGTGTCTGGTTTGTCTAACTTGTATAGTTTTCGTGATGGGAGGCAGGTGGCCGTCAAGTCCTGGCGGCAACACCCCACAAGGCACATGTCCCTATACAATACACTATAAATATGATTGATTTGTCACTTTTCCCATGTTTCTGTCTGATGATTGTGCACACCTCATGAAACTTGAAGTAATGGACTTCATAATTATAATGGTTTTTAGGTTTGATAACTACTTTTTGTTTTATAGCATTGAGCATTTTTTAATACAAACTTTTCTTGTTTACATTCCTCTTTTTTTTTTAGATTATTGTATTATATATATTCACACACACACCCATCCAAGGTGTATTCAAAAAGTATCAAGACTGGAACTGTTTTACCACAACGAATGCAAAGTCAATAAAACATGATTTTTTTTTCGAATAGTCCCTCTTGATATTCAACACACTTGCTACAGAAAGTTTCCCATTTGTCAAAATATCTCTGAAACTCGTTTTTTAATATAGTGGGAATCTGTCTCCTTGGGATTCAGCCCATTTGATTCCTTTGAGGTTTTTATTGATCAAAGCATCTCTGAATATCCTCTTTTATGTTATGAAGCTGCACCATGTTATTTGAGGGGGTGTCCTCGTGGTGTAATGGTTAAAGCGATGGACTGCGGAATCGTAGTTCGTGAGTTTGTACTCCAGTCGCGCTATTACATTCACTTTCGGGCAAATACCCTTGGGAAAGGTATGAACCCCCTTATCCTCCCAGCTATGGGTTAAATAGTACCACTACTGTTCTTCTAGGAGAATGTCTTTGGCATTAAATAACCTAAAAAGAGTTGATATGCCATTAAACAAAGAAACCATACCAAATCAAACCATGTTATTTCTTTTAATGTCCTCTCTCCTCACATCTTAGCCTTGAGATGAATTTTCAATTTTGAAAAGAAGTAAAAAAATCACATAGTGTTAGTTCTGGTGAGTATGGAGGGTGCTATGTTTTCAAAATCCTGTGTTTCACCAAAGCTACTGGGTGTCCTCGTGGTGTAATGGTTAAAGCGATGAACTGCGGAATCGTAGTACGCGAGTTCGTACTCCAGTCGCGCTACTACGTTCACTTTCGGGCAAATACCCTTGGGAAAGGTATGAACCCCCTTATTCTCCTCCAGCTATGGGTAAATAGTAGGACGGACTAGGTTCTTCAGCCTTGGTGAGGCAACTAGTCTAGGAGAAGGAAAACTCTGAATTCAAAACCTGTTAAACTCCGCTTAAAAATTGACCTTGTGTCATATCCTGCCCGAGCGGAGGGGTTGGTAAATAGTACCAAAGCTACTGTACAAAAAATATTGAAACTGACACCCCACAAAAAAATAATTAACCCTGTTGCAGTTTTGATATGATCACTTTATTATATAAGTTGCTCAGTTGTACATATGTGGGATTTGAAGGCTTTGAAGGTCAGGCACTAAGTTGAAGGTCAGGCACTGTGTTGCCATAGATATCTGACTCCATATTTTGGTTATGTTATTTTACCCCATGTTGACTGGCCGGCGCAATGCCTTGCCCAAAGAAAGTTCCAAAAGAAATATACAAAAAGAAAAGATAGAAATAGATAAGAGACGAAAATATTTCTTCTATACTTTCCTTTATTTATTTGGTGAAGGGACTAACCAACGCTATGTCCCAAGATGTAGGTGTGGTGCCCAAAACACCAAACAGCAAAATGGTGCTGTTGGTTCGACGGACACTGCCTGAAAGCGAAAGGTAATATCGTCTCCTTTTTCAAGAGGAAAATCCTTTTTTTCTTTTTACGCATGCGTCATCTCCTTTTCCGTTAGAGACCTCTGAGAGTTTCTTCAAATTTAATAGTTTTCTTTTTATTCATTTTTTTTTTTAAATTTAATTTTTTATTTATTTATTCGTTCCTTACACATACATCTAGACAGTAATCTAGACATCTAGACATCATCTCTTATTAAATAAATTGCCCAACTGTGCACACATATTCATTGAAATTTAATATTTTGAAAAATAAAAAAATTCATATATATGTATATAGAGAAATGGTAGCTTTCGGTAAATCTGACAAAATGATAAAAATAAGTGGAAAAGAAGATAAACCAAACTCTCACAACAGATTCAATATTTTGGTTTTTATTGAAAACAGAATTTCATTCCATAAAGAAGGAAATATTGAATCCGTTGTTGGTGTTTGGTTTACCTCGGTGTCGTAGGTATTAAAAAGGAAACCTTTGGGTTACCCTCAAGTGCAGTCACCAACTTTACTTTACTTATATGTGTTGCATACATTTGAAATAAATAGAACACTACCAATAGAAATAGAATGTTAAAAACTTTCTCATTTTTTCATTTCATTTAAAAATTCATTTCTTCTGATGAAGGTTTGAAAAACGAAACATTAAACATTGGCTACTGATTCAAACTCTAAGTAAAATCATCCTGTGAAAACATTGTGTTTTTTTTTCTTATTTGTACATTTTCATATATATATATATATATATATATACACATACAATGAACTACCTAACTTTCTTTTGTTTTATTTTCTTTGTCCATCTGTATCTTCTACTATAATGAGAGTATAGTCATTTAGTGCCTTGCTTGGAATCAGAGTTGAAGAAAAATCATTCAATACTAAGATTCATAGTATCAAGTTTGTCTTTTATTTCTTTGAGTTTTATTAGATTTCTTTTGCATTGTCATCTTGGCTATCTTGAAGATATTTGTCCAACTTAGATTTTGCAATATATTATTCAACTTGATTGAAAGAGGAACAATTGTTAGCTCTCTGTCTGCACTAGACTAATTAGACTATTTATGATAAGTAGATAAAAAAACAATGGATTTAAATATCTTATTCTTATTCTAACATTTTATCAGATTGAGAGAAATACTGAATATACTTCATAAATGGCACCAACTTAGCTAATCTCTTTGCCCATTTGGCTGTGGCTCCAGAATACCCCAACTGCTTCTTTGTAGAGGGGTAACCCCACCACCAATGAGTGTCCTGGATATGACACTAAACAATCTGATGGTGAGGTTTCAGTAATGCTGAAGCTTTGGGGACTGCCAAGTACTTCTTCATTGCCATTGCTCTCAGGTCCACTCTGGCCCAAAGTGGTAGCATCTGATAGGGTCATATCTATGAGTCAAATAGAACTAAACTGTGTACTTAGGCTAAATTGAATAGTTTCAAATTGACCTTTTTTTGACATAGAAACTGTGTACTTATGCTAAAGTGAATTGTTTGAAATAGAATTGTTTTGACATTTAAGTGTGTGTAAACAAAAAAACTATACTTATATTAAACTGAATTGTTTGAAATAGAACTGTTTATATGTATAAAAATGGATTTGGCATTAAATAACCTACTATGATTGATGTGCCATTAGACCAAACCAAACCAAACTTAGTTGATCTCTAAATGTTAGGATTTTAAGCTTTTGTAATGATTATTGTATTTAATTTTGTTAATTGATTTTGTCAGTGTTAATGCATTACAATTCCTTTATGTTTTAAAATTGTAGTATTCAGTTTTGCCTTGGATTATTATTCTTCGGCCCGGGAGACCTAGGTTCAATCCCAGGTCGAGTCATACCAAAGACTTTAAAAATGGAACTTGATACCACCTTGCTTAACACTCAGTATTATAAGGTACGGTTCAAGGGTAAAGTGGAGCAATCCAGGGAATGGAGTAGCGCCCTCCCCTACACCTTGGTGTAGTAGCTATCGAAAAGGGAGCCTTCGGGTCACCCTCGACTATGGTCGCTACCTTTACTTACTTATTATTTTAGTCCTGAAAACTAAAACTTAGAGTATATATATTTTTTTATTTTCAAAAATAAATCTAACAACCTATTTTTACATATTTACTATAAAGTAGACTAGGGTCTTTAGCTTTCGTGTAGCAACTGATCGAGGAGAAGGAATATTCTGAATTCAAACCAGCTGTAATCTGTAAAAAATTGACATTGTATTACATCCTACCCATGGCAGAGGTGTTGAGTAAATACATATATATATATATATATATGTAAGCCATTTGTGGTGTATTTGTTATCATCATAGGAAACTGACACAAATAGGATTCAAATTCTGGGTTCTGCTGCAAACTCTGAAACCCTTGGGAAAGGTATGAAGCCAACTATTAAATAGATAGTAAAAATTCAAGCAGACTTGGCTCTTTAACCTTGGTATGATAACCAGTCTAGGAGAAAGAAAATTTTTAATTTAAACCTGTTGAATACTGCTTAAGAAATGGCCTTGTGTCTCATTCTGCTCAATTGTGTTTAATTTATGAGAAATTTTTATATGGTTACTTAAGCTGTCCTATAAATTCAAATCGATTCATTATTTCCTTTTCTACATATAATGATTAGGTAGACTTCACTACTTTATCGACCTCTTTGCTTTCTTGGTCTTTAATTTTCTTTTTTTCCTATCTTACAATAACTTACTATGAATTAATCTTTTCCTTTCTCAGCATTACTTCATATTTTTTTCTTTTTCAGTTTCTCTTCCTTCTAATTAATCTCTTTTTGCACTTTCTTCTTCTTCTTCTTCTTCTTAGGATTTCATTATTTCTTCTATTTGCATGAGGGACTTCAAATGGTTTCAGTTGGATTCTTAATGCAACAACACAAATAATGCCCATACATAAGTACTGATCTATCTCAAGTTCTCTAATACAGGCTGCAGCAGAAATACCTCCCATACTTTAAACTGTCACCTGTATGTTGCAAGTGAACTTAAATAAGCAATAATGGTAGCCCCATCTAGCTAATATCTTAGCATTTTATTTTTTTAGACATGACCATGGCTTGCTCTGATGTTCGCATGTGCATTTGCTGTTGACAATAAACAATCTGATGGAAAGGCTCCAGTAATGCTGGAGCTTTGCGGAATGGAAAGTACTCCTTTATTACCATCGTTTGCAGGTCCACTCTGGCCTGAAGTGGTAGCACCTGATAGGGTCCTATTTAAGGGTCAAATAGAAATAAACAGTGTACTTATGGTCAACTGAATTGTTTGAAATAGAACTGTCTGACTAAACTGAATAGCAATAGATTGAAATGTTTTTGACTATTAAACTGTACTTACTGAATACTTATACAAAACTGAATTGTTTGACATAGAACTGTTTTTGACATTTAAACTGTGTACTTAGGCTAGACTGAATTGTTTGAAATAGAACTGGTTATATGTATAAAAATGGATTTGGCATTAATAACCTACAATGGTTGATATGCCATCAAACCAAACCAAACCAAGTTAATACTTTCTATTCTTTTTTTTTTTAACTTGAACTTATTTTAAAATAACTTCTTCCCTTTGGAAAAGCTAAGACAATAATGAAAGAATCTTCTGAGATAAAAAAAAAAAAACCTACACAAAACAGAACCTTAATCATAATAGTGAAATGAAGTAGTCACTTTAGACAAAACTATAATAAAAGAAAGCTCGATAAATAGAATCTTGATTGAAATGATGCTAAAACATCATTAGCAGATAAACCAAGAGAATTTCATGAAGGAAGATTCTCTTGTGAATTAAATCTTGCTTAGTGACCCCTTACCAAAATAAAAAATGAAAAGAAGATATGTAGAATTTCATGTATATCGGTGAAATTGTTTTCATTTTCTTGGGAGAAAAATGAACCAATGAAGTTTCCCAATCTTCTAAAGTATGTCTTGAGAACACATCAGTTGTAAGTGATAACAGAAATAATGCAAAAATTGCTGTCTAATTATTATATTGAGCTCTTGTTCTTTTATTCCCTCTCTCTCTCTCTTGATTGAACAAATGATAACACCAAGAAAGCATCCAACTTGAAAATTGTTTGCTGATAGCATTATTGATTAGAAATACTCACCCCCCATACACACACTTTTCAGCATTTATCAGTGCTGACTTTTTCATGTCCAACATTGAAATGAAAATAGAGGAAATTTGTCACATGCCTTGATGATAATGACAGTTTCAGGCCACATGATTGATTGATTGAATTTATCTTTTGTTTGAAATTATTAACTTCTTTTACTTATATAAAAAAAAAAAATAATGGTGAAGGAACTGATGTGGATTTTCCAAGATTATTTTCTGATTTTTCTTCTGCCACCAATGAAGCAAAATGTAATATGCAAAAAAAAATAAAAAAATAAAAATTTTGGTTACATTTATTTTTAATTCACGTTCAATTTTAATTTTTTTTTTTTAATTATAGTTCTGTACCTAACATTGTTTCATCTTTCATTTAGTCTTCTATTGAAAAGAAAAATCTACCATCTTTTAACTTTGAGGTTTCTTATCTCCTTCTAAAATATTTCTATTTTTTAAAAATGTTTTTTATTCATTTAAAAAATGTTTTTATATAAAAAGAAAGTTGCATCATCCTACTTTGATCTAAAATCTTAGAATTTTTTTTTTCAAATATTAGATCAGTACATCTGTATCTTACCAAAACTCGTATTATATATATATATATATATAATGTAATTTGGTATATTTATTGATAAAAGGTGTTCAGTATTAGTGATAGAGCATTTGTAGATCTAAGAATAATATAGACACAGAGTTAACAGTACTTACTGATCCTCACTTACTGTCTATATCATCATCAAAATCAAATATATATATATATATATATATATATATATATATATATATATATATATAGAGAGAGAGAGAGAGAGAGAGACACACACACCCCACACACAGAGTAAATGGTGCTTGATGACTGTCAGTTTCTTGCACATCTTATAATCAGTTAAAGAGCTCTTAGTCTGATAATCACATAGGCAAGAAACTGTCACCAAATGCCATTGACTCTGTGTCTATGTTGTTCTAATTTATATATATATATATATATATATATATATATATATTTATATATATTTGTCAAAGTGATATTTTTATCAGAAGAATATACTTAAAATCTTCAGAAATAAAGCAATTTCAAGTTCAATTTATGATTGATAATTTTGTGTGATCTTCAATTGAACTGAATATTATTTTTTCATCACCCAAATTATCAATATAATGAAAATTACTATTCATCATTCTTTCTTAAATTGAAGCATCAGTATCATCATGGACTGCTGTTATTATGGGAACCTAAAGTGTTCTACATTCCTCTTGTTTTCTTTCCTTTTATTCCAAATGTTTTTATCTTTTATTACCCCACTTTTTGATATTTTTCCATTTCTATTTTTTTTTCTAATACTAACAAAATTATCTTGTTAAGATTTTCTGCCGATTCTAAATAAGCTATCTTTATACATGTTTGTTTGATAGCTGAGAAGAGAAATTTTCAAATGGTTGAGGTCAAACACAAACCAGTGGCAGATGAAATTATTGATGGTAGTCTCATTTAAAATGGTGAGAGAAATATATTTTAAGCCAGGGGACTATTTTACAATAAGTATTATCAACATTATATTTAAATTAAATTAAATTCAACTGTTATTGTGTAAATAAACCACTTTTTGCAAAATAATTGTACTATTTGATTTCCTATCTGATATATGATGGCTGCCAGCTTATATTCAGTTATGGCCATTACATTACATCATTTTGTAACAATCACATGATATCGTACAATACCCATTTCTCAAGTTATTTTTATAGGGATGAAAGAGTATGTATGAAGTCAATCCTGCTCACTAAACTTCAATAAAAGGAGTCCAAAAAACAATTCCAATCTGTATCAGTGTATGTTATTGAAGTTCATCACAACTCGTTGGGTAAATGGTAATTGACTCTACGAGTGGGTTTATCATTACTTTGGTTGGTCTTATTTTTTGTCTTACAAGGGGTTTAATCACCTTCCTCATCAGGCATTTCTGTTGGGGAGACTGGTCTGCTTATTGACCACTTCACCATTTTGCAGTTAGTATGAGGTTACATTGTACTCTTTGAGTGACCTGACACACACACACATATATATATAAGGATTAGCTAAAAATTTAGTAAGCTGACCAAGTTACTGTTATGGAATATGACCAAATGAGGTTAATTGTTCAACATAGTCCCTTTTACTGTCTATACACTTCTTCTATTGATGTTGTAATGCTTGGATCCCATTAGTCAAAAAAGACCTAATGTTACCATATGAATTTTTC
Organism: Sepioteuthis lessoniana; assembly: GCA_963585895.1. Lineage (NCBI taxonomy): Eukaryota > Metazoa > Mollusca > Cephalopoda > Myopsida > Loliginidae > Sepioteuthis > Sepioteuthis lessoniana. Next base: position 108,971,786 of record OY757907.1, read on the forward strand.
AGCCAATCCTTGTATATGTATATAGTCAAAACTAAAGGTTCTGTATGTTGGTAATTTGTTTATATACAGATTCAATTCAGGATCAGAAGCCAAAAAACAAAAATGCAAGGAATAACATTATTTTTTAATAGAAGATTGTAGTTTTAATTTTGATAATATTGAATCAAGATTAAATTTGAAAAAAATCTAATAAAATTTACTGTAAAATCTAGTCACAACATCAAATAAACAAAGAATGCAACTAGTATATTGTATATGTATGTATGTACAATACAATAAGCATATATGCCTGCATGTATTGAAAAGTACAGAACTGATTTTCTGATTTAAAAACATTTGGGGGCGAGGCTTATTAACCAATTCCACCATAGAAAGTAATATTTCTATGCATTTGAATGAACAAAAAAAGAAAAATTTAATTCTTTAAATTAACAACCAACTCACTTTTTAGGTAAAGCATTTGATGGCATATAAGGTGCACTTATCTTTACTAAAAATATCTTTTAAAATTCCCATGTGACTTATATGCCATATATAGGTTTAAAATTCTCAATAATCGTCTGAAATTATTCACCTGGCAACTTTTATTAGCTTAGACTTTAGAGTAACTTTCATATACCTATTGTCATTATTTAAAAGGCAGATTAAAAGTGTTATCATTGATAATATTCATTATATTAATTTCAGTACTTGTTTTTTTTGTTTTTTTTCTTGATTTGCAATGCTGAAATTGGGGTGCATCTGATATGCCATAAAATACAGTAAATGATAACTAATTTGCATCCAGTGTCTGTGCAGAGCTGATAAATGAGAGTCCTTGATGGTCAGCTAACACTGGTGTATCTATGAGTCCACAAGAGATAATTACTCATGAGATCGTCTCTGCTTCTTCAGCAGTTCCCAGCATGTCTTATTTGTCTTACTTGGATGGTTTGGGAGATGAGAGGTAATTAGCTATACAGCTGCTGTTTTGCTGAGTGCTGCTTCAGATGTAGAAAAATAATACCTTGTTTAGTGGGGTGGGGGGTTATTGTATGCTGACTGTATCCCCTGCAGTGAACTTAGACCCCTCCACTTTGAAAGAGATATCCTGAGTATGACACTAAACTGAATCTGATGGTGAGGCTCCATTTCTCAAGCTCTGAAGTTGAAGGAGTTCTTCTTCATTGCCATTACTCCCGGATCTACTCTCACCCTCTGTGGTCGTACTTGTTAGAGTTCCATCTATAAGTCAAATAGATATGTTTGAAGATTATTTGTATTGAATCGGAATATTGTTGCATATTGATCCTTGACCAAGATGTCAAACAGAGATTCTCTGAACGGGACACAGATGTGTAAATAAGTGGAAGCAGTCAGGTGGTTGATCAGAACTTTGTGGGCATTATGAAATGATATATGCAGATGCCGTGTATGGGTTCAAGTCATTTGGGATCAGTAAGGGCCTGAGTCAGACCCAGCTTGCAGTCACTGAGAGCACTCCGCTGTGGGACACTACCCCCAGCAGCCTCCACTTGAGTACCTCCCAGCTGAAAAGCAGAAGTGCTAAGTGGGGTCTTGAGGATGACACAGCGTGGTATGATCAAGGGAAGAAGAAGTTATGGGTCAATATAGGAGTTTGCCTTCATATCCCTGTCTCCATCTCATATACTACAGAGATTTGACCCCTTTCGAAAGAATCAAAAAGACAAATATATTTTTATCACCAAGTGTTGTGGCTCTTCCTCCGTGTATATTCCTTCATTATAACAGTATTGGAAAGCGTATAACAAAGTGCAGGATCAAATTTCAGCATTAAATAATCCATAAGGAGTTAATATACCATTAAAAAATAAACCTAAAGAAATCATTCAAATTTCAAATGGATGTGTTCAAAAATTCATGATAGATAGGAGCACATTAAACTGTATAACTGAGTACAAATTATTTGTCTTGAATTGGAATACTTGATACCATGAAACTGTGTGTAAACAAAGGATTAGACACAAATAAGAAAGGGGGTGTCCTCATGATGAAATGGTTAAATCACTGCACTGCAGAATCGTAGTAAACGAATTCAAATTCTAGACACACTGTTACATTCACTTTTGGAGAAACAACCTTGGGAAAGGTATGAACCCCCTTATCCTGCCATCTATGGGTTAGATAGTACCACTACTGTTCTTCTAGAAGAATGGATTTGGCATTAAATAACCCAAGAAGATTGATATGCCATAAAACAATACAAAACAGACAAACAAATAAGTGCCACCGAACAATTAAAATATAGTTAAGCTTATAATCAAAAATATAGAAATGAAGCTAATTTTGGTATTAAATAACCATAAAAATTTGATATGCCTTTAAAGAAATGAGCCAAACCATCATGTAATAAAGTAAAGTAAAGTTAGCAACTGTAGTCGAGGGCAACCAGAAGGCTTCCTTTTCAATAGCTACTACACTGAGATGTAGGGGAGGGCGCTACTCCTTTCCCTGGATTGCTCCACTTTACCCTTGATATGTACCTTATATTGCTGAGTGTTAAGCAAGGAGGTATCAAGTACCATTTTTAAAGTCTTTGATATGATGCAATCTGGGATTGAACCCAGGTCTCCTGGACCATTGGCGAACACTCTATCCATTAGCCCAATAACAACTCACCATGGAATAAATGAAAGTCATTATTGAACCGTTAATGAAATTGTGAAAATGGTTAGTTTATCTTGCCATTAATACTATCAAATTTTTTATAGAAGATTGTGAAATCTAATGGTTCCATAAAGTTTGCACAGAAACTCGCATTTGAATGAATGTCCAACAGTTTTTTTGAAAAAAAAAAATAACATAACAGCTGTCTCCATCACCTGTTATTGGTTCCAGTTATTTTTGCTTATATATCTCAGTTTTTCATATTGGAGCATTCATAACATTACATGATTATAAGGAATCAACCTTGGCCTATTGGGTAGAGTGTTTGCCAATGGTCCGGGAGACCTGGGTTCAATCCCAGGTTGCATCATATCAAAGACTTTAAAAATGGTACTTGATACCTGCTTGCTTAACAATTAGCAATATAAGTTATGTATCAAGGGTAAAGTGGTGCAATCCAGGGAAAGGAGTAGCACCCTCCCCTACACTTCGGTGTAGAAGCTATGGAAAAGGGAGCCTTCTGGTCGCCCTCAACTACAGTCGTCAACTTATATGAGAAGAAAACCAGTCGGAGTCATGTAACATAAGAAAGCTAAGCAATAACCTAAGGTTGGGTTTTTAAAAGATCTAGTATGGCTGGCTATATCTCTTGGGAGAAAGGTAGATATTATCTACTTTGTGATTAGGTCCAAATAATTGACTCGGGGCATTATTAGATAGAAAGCAAGTGGTATATATTAGCTTGTTAAGCATATACATAATCCAGGTAAATTTTTCAGCATGCTAAAGTTTTCTTAACAAAATGAGTGTTGAAAACCTCTCTCCATCCCCAATATAATTGGGAATTTTTTCTATTCCTACCACTGTTTGAAAAGATTTGTCCAGTTTGTATAATAGTGACCATTTCCTCTTGAATTTATTTTTTCATTTGGCTGATGCAAGATATCCCAAGTCATGGATGGTGGAATGAGAAGAGTCTATCTCTGAGATTCAAATGAAGAATAAAGTTCAAAATTCTGAGAAGATCACTGAACACAACAAAAGGCACTGAAAGAAGGCCAGAGAGCACAGCGGCCAAAATGTTGAGTGTAGCAACCAGCAATGTCTCAAGGATAATATGTTGCTATATTAACATAAGCCAGTAGTTTACATATAGTGTTTATTTACTCAAGCCCTTCTCTACTGGTAGGATGTGACACAAAGTCGATTTTTTTTATCGAGTACAGTCAGTTTAAACTCAGTTTGCCTTCTCCTTGACCAGTTGCAATACCAATGCTAAAAAGCCCAGTCTGCTTTATTTCCGTGTAGAATACACAGAAGGCACAAGGCCTTGAAGTTTTGGGGGAGAGGAAGGGAGCGGTCATTTTCTTTTCCCTATGTTCTAAGGGTACCTAGCTAGCCACATTCACCGACCCATTCAACAATACAATATATAACCATTCTTCCATCGTCATGTGCACTGCAATCACCAAAATACCACGTTTGCTCTATGAAAAAGCCCTACTTAAAACCTGAAAGTGATAAATGATTTTATTTACAATTCATGATTTATGTACAATGAACATGTTAGGAATGGGAGAAAAACCCCGAAATAAACGGAAAACAAGGAAAAACTCCCCCATTTGGTTACCCTCCCATCCCCCCGTCTATAAAATTGGAGGCCGACTGTTTTCCTTGGCGAAAGAACCGAAAACAAGCCAGACCTAGGTGGGGCAGGGATCCTAATCTACAGGGGTAAAAGAAAAAAGGGGTTGGGCGCGGTATGGGTTGATACAACCCGGGAATATGATTTTTATACATATGAATGTTCAAGATCTTCAGTAAACGTGGACTGGGATACGGGTTGAGGTACAAAAATAATGGGGATGGGGAAGATCTTGAGAACAAAGCAACTAGATGACGGGGACAATGACTCACAACCATACTGCTAACTAGGTTTCAAGGGGAAAAAAACAGTCCTACTTACCAGGGGTGGGGTCCCTAAGGACCCGTACCGTAGACGCCATGAGCCGGCAGAGGAGGGAAGGATGACTCCAACGTTGCCCCCTTTCGCACGACCAGGCTCGCTGCATGCACCCACCTTTTGCTGAATGTTATGCGATCCAAGCGTTTTCTATCGCATCTGATTTTGACCCTCAGCTGATGCCGAAAATACAAAACCAGATCACGATGAGAAAAGTTTGCATCGTCATACAATCCCTTGTTTCGCGTCATCCAAATCACCATTCTAGCTACAGCTAGGATCGCGAGAAACACCACACGCTTCTCACCCTGATACGGAGGAAGAACGTTGTCCACGACGTAACCAACGTCAAGCAGCACGAGCTGTTTGGGTTTGATGTGAGCCGTCCACTCACCGACGTGATCCCAAAACGGGCGAACTCGCTCACAGTAGTAGAAGGCATGCTCAGCCGTTTCTTCCAAACCACTGGTGCAGCGAGCGCAATCGGGCATGTCTGTCAGGCCCGCTTTGTAGTTCAAGCCGACAAGGGATAACGCATTTCGAACAAGTCGCCAGGTGAGCGAGAACTCGGAGTTGTTCAAGAAGCTCGATCCTGGCGCCCAATTCCAATGAGAGCGAATCTCCTCCGTCGTCCAGCCACGCCACTCGCTGAGAGGATCAGAAGCAGAACCCACCACTAGCTCCCGATATAGTCTGCCTTATAGTAAATATATATAAATATATTGTTATATTTCTTTTGGACAGATGTAATCTCAAAATAGATAAAATTTATCTGATTTTTTTTTCTATGAGCAATGACGATGTAGATGAAATTACTTATTCTCTCTCTCTCTCTTTTCTTCTACCATTATAACTTCCTATACTTCACTCTTTTCAGTATCACTTCATTTCTTATTTTGTTTTTTTTTTCTTCAAATGTATTCTCTATTTATTTCCCTGCCCAGTCTGCAAGGGATTAAATATGTTGATTGCATCCCCTAGGGGAGGTAAAACCCCTCTCTAAAAAAAGGTGATCTGGGTATGGCAAAAAACTGCATCCAGCTGTGAAGCTCCAGTTTTGGATCTTTGGAAAGAGTAAAATCACCATTTCATTGCTATTACTTCCAGGTCCACTCTGAGGCAGAATGGTAGTACTTGTTTGGGTCCCATCTATCAATCAAATTTATCTTTTTTAGATAATGCAGTATTTAACTGTTTAAAATGATTGTGAAGATACATTTTTGTACCCTGTATAGTTGGCAACCATGATTGTTGAACTGAGTTCAGTATAAAATAACCTAAGAACGATTGATATGCCATAAAACCAACCAACCAACCAACATCTTTATCTTCTTCTACTTCTTATTTCTTTCTTTGTTTACTCAAATGATTTGTAAGAATTTAAGTTGACTGATGTTTTTTGCATTTTCAACTCACCAATGCAACCAATGCCACCATCTTGAATACTCATAGTTGCACAAAAGTCTTGATATTTATGTAAATAATCCTTTTATAAATGATGAGGATTATGTATATATATATATATATATATATATATATATTCATTGTTCATTTCTGTCTTGGTAGATAAAACTTCAGTCTCGCTACTTTTTGAACACAAATATATATATATATATATATCTATATTTAGATAAAACTTCAGTCTCGCTACTTTTTGAACACACATATATATATATATATATATATATATATATATATATATTTGTGTTCAAAAAGTAGCGAGACTGAAGTTTTATCTACCAAGACAGAAATATATATATATATATATATATATATATATATATTTGTGTTCAGAAAGTAGCGAGACTGAAGTTTTATCTACCAAGACAGAAATGAACAATGAATGAAACATAAATTTTTTTCTTAAAAAAATTCTCTTGATATTCAACTCATTTATTCCAGTTTTCTATTAGTCAAAGCTCATCTGTAACTCTTATCTTATTCTATTTCTTTTAACATCTCCAAATCATACACTTAAGATGATTTTTTTTTTATTTAGGAAACAAGTAAAAAGTCTCACAGATTTAGATCTTGTTAGTAGATATGCATTTGTACAATCTTGTGTTTCATGAAAAACTTTGATCAAAAAGTATTGATTTTAATGGCATTTCAACCTTATTTTATGATAGAAGTTTGGCAATTGCATTTTTATGGTTTTGTGTACTTGTTTCTTAAGTGGTTTCTTTTTGCACATGGTCCATTTGAATACAAATATTTTCAAACTGTTCAGTTTGACCCATAGATGTGACCCTAACCGGTACTACCTCTCTAGATCAAAGTGGACCTGGGCAAAAAGTATCAAGATTACTAATAAAAAAGACTATTGCAAATGATTACTGATGAAGTCCACGTGTCATGATTTTATCATATAAGTTACTAAGTTGTGCACATGTCTTCATTTAGTGTTAAAAATTGAAGGTTAAGTCTTGATACCATTTTTTTATCACACCTCATATGTATATAAAGATCAGCTTTATTTTTTCTTAACGTATTTTGTGGATTTTATTTTTTTGTTGTTTTCAAGTAGTTTTTTTTCTTGAAATGTAATTCTATATGATCATCATGATAGAAGATTTCTTCCACGTTTTTTGTGTCGGGGGGAGCGGGGGGTCTCATATCTCCTTCAAAATCACGCCTCCATTCAGCAGCAAACCAAATTAATCTTCCCTCATTACTATTATCATCACTTTTTCTTTTGATTTGAGCCATTGACACGTTGAACTCATCTAATTCTTTAGATGCCTGGTCTGATGCTTCAGACACTATCCATTCATTTCGATTCATTCTAACCATTAAGATATAATACCCTGATAAGTGTTGCATTTTACTGAATCTTAGAATTTTTTTTTTAAATTTAGATATTCTTTTTTTTATTTGTCATTTTAGTTCTTTTTTACACTTGTGTTGACTTGAAATTTAATCATTATACTTCTGACACAAATTAGCAGCCACTGTTTTATTAGTGGTCATTCAAAGATGACCTTTTTCACTGAAAACAATAGTCGGCCATTTTAAACTTATTAACTCAATCACTGACCGAAGACCTGATCACTTACTGTAACAATTTTTATAAATTTGATTAACTAACTCCAGTCCTAGCAGACCATTTATTTATTTATTTTTATTTCTATATGCTTTATTTATTTTTTATTTTTTAGTTTGGTGGGGTTTTACTCTCTTTTTTTCTCTTTTTGCTTTATTTTTTAAGCTGGTGGCTCTTTTTTTTCTTTGCTCTTTTTTTTTTTTGATGCCAAAATAAATTGAAGCCATTCTTTACAGAATAGAATAGTGTCACTTCCAGAGAAGCTATTCTTTTCAAAAAGAGGATATAAAATATTCCTAACAATAATCTTCACAAACGGAAATAAATCTTGCCTCTGGGGATGCGTCATATTTCTTTCTTGGAAAAAAAAGAGGCCCTATGCAGATTTTGTATATTGCTATTGAATTAATGTTACTCATGATCAGGCCGATACAGCCTCACTTCTGTTCTTACACTATCACTACTACCAAGGCCTCCTCCATTTTGCTTTATCCTTCAGTTCAACATTTAAGTGAATTAACATTGTTGTTTCTTGATCCATTGGTTTAAAATCACAACTGTAAGTCCAAATTCTTTTGTTTTCAAACTAGTACAAAGTCAGAAAAAGAAAGTTTTGTTCGCTTGGAACTAATTTATGATCCTGTATAAAATAAGTAATGACTTGCATATATATATATATATATATATATATATATATATATATGTGTTCCTCTACCCCTGTGGGGTTAAGCTCTCTTGCATAAGGCAAGGTTCTTTAAATGAATTGAGTTCTCAGTAGCCATTAAGTGGATATATGTAAAGAAAACAAAAGTGATACATATGCATTTAAAATCCCTTTGCTTACACAAGCTTCCTTGTGGGTGTGTGGTAGAATCTACAACTGGCATACGAGTCAGCTGGGTTTCAATCACAGCTTTGAGAATCTTCCGTGTCTAGCCACACTGAAGAGTTATGATAATGAAACAGTCTGTCTGTGGATGGTATATATATATATATATATATATATATATATAGTGTTTCCAAGTAATTATTTGATTCTGTAATGTTATAGAATATTTTCAAATTTGAATCTTTAACCACACTAAACGGTAGCTCTCTGAAACTAGTAGACAAGTTCACCTACCAAGGAAGCAGTGTCTCATCGACCAAGACTAACAAAGGCATGGACAGCTATCGATAGGCGATCGGTCATATGGAAGTCAGACCTGACCGATAAAATGAAATGCAGTTTCTTCCAAGCAGCGATCGTGTTGATACTGCTTTATGGATGCACTACATGGATGCTAACTAAAAGGCTTGAGAAAAGGCTAGACAGCAACTACACACAAATGCTGCGAGCAATATTGAACAGGTCCTGGAGGTAGCACCCCTCAAAGCAGCAGCTGTACGGCCACCTAACACCCATCACAAAAACTATCCAAATTAGACAAACCAGACATGCAGGACACTGCTGGAGAAGTAGGGACGAGCTCGTTAGTGATGTACTCCTATGGACCCCTACACATGGCCAAGCAAAAGCAGGGTGACCAGCTCGAACCTACTTACAGCATCTCTGTGACGATATGGGGAGTAGCCCTGAAGACCTGCCGAAAGCGATGACTGATAGGGAGGGGTGGCGAGAGAATGTCAGGGATATCCGTGCTGATGGCACAACAAGATGATGATGACGATAAATAATTCCATTAGTCACTCCCTATTCATAGGATTTATATTAGTGGGTATTTGAAATCATGGATATTATCAAAACCTAATAATATGTTATTATACTTTTCTTCCTTCTGTTGTAAGGTAGTATGTTATCAATTACCTTATTTGAGAAAGTAAAGTTTATCTTTCTCTTAGAATTTGTTTCCCTCTCATGTTTCTTTGAATGATCTAACTATTGATAGTTAAACTTTAATGTATAGCTGAAGCAAATCAAAGTCATGATAGCAGTCACAGTTTTAAAACCATTCATTTCTTAGTTGAAAGGCTTTAAACTTGAGTCAAACCAATCTCAATGAAAACAGTCTTAAGTACTGGGGATGATTTTGGCCTTGCATATGCAAATGGGTCCTTTTTGTTAAACTATGTGCCACATGCATCAATTAAGGTGGTGTAATTTGAGAACAAGTTTGTATCAACTACTCTTGACCACTTTAGTTTATACAGAGTACAACAGAAATACTTCCTATACTTTAAACTATTACCTGTCTGGTGTAAGTGACCTAAGGCAAATGGCAATTGTAGCTCCATCTAGCTAATGTCTTAGGATTTTTCTTTTAATTTACAATGACGGGTTGGATCATCCATGCCTTTAAAGGTTGAAAAAATGACTGAGGCAATTGATATTTTAAAAAGATTATTTCACTGTTGTCTAAATAAAGGGCTAAGATTTTTATTCATTTCATTTTTAAAAAAATGACATCCTCCAGATAGTGGCTTCTATTTTGAAATTTCAATCTATAGCAGTATCAAGTTTCTATTTGGAACAGCATCATTCTAACATAACAAAATGAGCATTAAAAAAAGTTTCAACAGCAAATACACAGTGTGCAACAGACCAAATGATCACTGTGACTGATCATATCTGAAACAAAGATAGTAATACACTTGATAGATGGAGCTATCATTACCACTTGCCTTTGTTTAATTTCACCGCACAAGTGACAAGCTAACAATTGTGAGGTATCTCTGCTACAACCTGTACTGAGAAATAGTCATTATATTTGATGATCTGAAACTTTTTATTCATTAAAACTGTTGAATTATCTTGGCATATGAGTTATCCCAAAGGATTGTCATTTCTATTTATGAACTTTCCCAAGAACAGCAGGTACTTCCGGTAAAAATTAGCCAGTCAGAGATGAGAACTAAAGGCATTTAAAATCATTTGCAACTATCCTCTAATACTCAGATACTCAATTACTAGTTGAAGTTTCTATCAAGAAGACATTTTCTTTTGGATTACCTGTAGGATTTGTCAGGTTGCGTAGGGCAATTAGTTGCAATAGCTGAGAGTAATTAATTGCGTTAGCAAAGAGCAATCAGTCATGAAGACAGGAAACTCAATTCCCGATTGAGGAACGGGAACTATTTATGGTGCCTTCGGGCATCCCATTGTGCACAAGTGAACTATTCCATTGCATAGATCGTCATTGGTTGCTTGTAAGTAAGTGAGAGTATTTTATTATATAAACCAGCTTCAGTTTAGCATTGTAAGGAGGACAGCACTAAGCTACGACCTGCTTTATTTTTGTCTACCAGCTGGACGCTTTACAGAGGTATATGTTATTGTTGTTCTACAACCCTGGATTCTGTGAACAAATATCAACTAGGATTCTCACTAAAACTGACTCAAAGGCCACTGAAGGGCGTCATTATTAAGTGACTTTAAGTAAAGTTGGCAATTGTTGTCATGGGCAACCAGAAGGCTTCCTTTTCAATAGCTATGACACTGAGGTGTAGAGGAGGGCGCTACTCATTTCCCTGGATTGCTCCACTTTACTCTTGATATGTACCTTATATTGCTGAGTGTTAAGCAAGGAGATATCAAGTACCATTTTTAAAGTCTTTGGTATGACGCAACCTGGGATTGAACCCAGGTCTCCCAGACCATTGGCAAACACTCTACCACTAATTTAGCTGTATTTTCATTTTTGTTTTTTTCTAACAAAGAATGCTTATATTTTTTATATATCATTGATAACTGTCTTCAGTCGTAGAGGATAGAATAACTGCACCCACAGTCATATGTATGCCGTGTCCAAGGTTTACGTAAGCATACAAAAGCAATTATGAAATAATAAGGATAATAAGTAAAGTTGGCAACCTTAGTCAAGGGTAACCCGAAGGCTCCCTTTTCAATAGCTACTACATCTTAGTGTAGGGAGGGGCACTACTCCTTTCCCTCGACTGCTCCACGTTATCCTTGATCTGTACCTTATAATGCTGAGTGTTAAGCGAAGCAGCATCAAATAAGGATAATAATATGGTGATAATTCTCTTGATAATATTTGTATTAAGGATTATGTCAGTAATGCAATAATAAAAGTTTTATCTAGCAAATTGATATTTTATATGTAGATGTGCAACTTAAAACAATGTTTAGTTGTCATCAAGAAAAGTGATTAATTGCCATAGGATTGGATGCTAATTCATGCAATCAATGGCTGGTTTGTGTGAGATGAGGTCAAATTCAACCAATTCACTCATTATGGATTTATACAACAAAATGAGAAGAAACATTTTATTTTCTTTATTCATTTAAAGTTTATATTTCATAATAAGTTCTCACCTTCCCAAATAATGATGTTAGGAATTATATCTATGTATATACTCATATATGTATAAATCCTTATATATCTATATATACATCATTACATTTTATATATATATAAAATGACATGATATCAAATAAGTGCTCATAACTTTTAAAAAATGTTAAAATATATTATGTACTTACATAAGGTTGTTGGAGTGGAAGCATTGAAAAATAACAGTATGCATTTTCTTGTGATTATTTGAGGAAACTTTTCCTCTTCATTGGATGATAAAAAAAATAGCCAAGAAATAAGCACAATGTTATCATGTTTTTGTTGAGTTGGTGATTGAAAAATGTAGCATCTGAATTGCTCAGATATAACTATTTCTGATTTATATCTTAAAGGATATATATATATATATATGTGTGTGTGTGTGTGTGTATATATATATTTATGTCTATATATATATATATATATATCAGACATTGACATAATGGTTAGAGTGTTTGCCAATGGCCCGGGAGACCTGGGTTCAATCCCTGGTCGAGTCATACCAAAGACTCAGAAAATGGCATTTGATTACTCCTTGCTTAACACTCAGCATTATAAGGTACAGATCAAGGGTAAAATGGAGCAATCCAGGTAATGGAGTAGCGTCCTCTCCTACACTTTGGTGTAGTAGCTATTTAAAAGGGAGACTTGGGGTTACCCTCAACTACGATCGCCAATTTTACTTTATATATATTTATGTGTATATATACTATATATATATATATATATGTGTGTGTGTGTGTGTGTGTGTGTGTATATAAAATTTGCAAAGATGAATGTCCAACATTGTGTAATTTGGAAATTTACACCTTTGAAATTTGACTGGGCCATTATACTACAGAAGCAATCTAAAACATTACCTGTGTCATAAGTGAAGGTGCATTTGATTGCAGTACATTTACCAGATGGTTCAAGGAATTTTGATTGAGTAACAAGAGCCACAATGAGTAGACAAAGTCAAGACGGCCTAAAATTGTGTATTCCTAAGCCATACTCCAAACCTGAGATGCAAATTCTGCAAGTAACACTTACAGAGTATCAGGTGAGATCTGCATTTAACAGTCTTGTGTGGTTTGTCGCCTTTACAACTGGCAAAAGCATCTAGATTTGCTAAACTGGGCCTTGCCTAACCGAAATATCGAAAAACATTTGAGTCACCTTCATGTGTATATATATATGTATATATATATATATATATATATTGAAATTATATAATTTATAAGCTTATATATGTATGGAAATTATATAATACATAAGCTTATATATTTATTTATATATATATATATATATATATATATATATATATATATAAGTAAAGTTGGCAACTGTTGTTGAGGGTGACTTGGAGTCTCTCTTTTGAATAGCTACTACACCGAGGTATAGGGGAGGGCACTACCTACTCCTTTCCTTAGATTGCTCCACTTTACCCTTGATATGTGTCTTATAAAACTGAGTGTTAAGCAAGGAGGTATCAGCTACCATTATTGAGTCTTTGGTATGACTTGACCTGGGATTGAACCACCATTTCACAGGCTATTGGCAAATACTTATACATAAGCTTATGTATATACAGACATGATTAGATGTATATTATATAATATATCTTTTCTAATATATATTACATTTAACCTTATATATATATATATATATGAAAATTATATTATACATAAGCTAATATATATATGTATATATATGTATATATGTACAAAATTATATATATATTTAAGGGATATAGATATATATAATTGTTGGCAACCGTAGTTGAGGGTAACCAGAAGGCTCCCTTTTCAATAGCTACTTCATATATACATAAGCTTATATATATATCATCATTATCATAATGTCTTACAGCTTGCATGGATTTCCTTGACCCTCTCTTGCCACCTGCCTCTATTGTCCATTACTCCTGGCAGGTCCTTCAGGCTACATCCTGTATCAGGACAGTGCTATTGTAGATTGGTTCTAGTTGGTCATCCAACCTTTGCTTGTCCATGTATATTTTATAATATATTTTTTTACATATAAATTATATGTAAGCTTATATATATATATATATATATATATAATTTGTAAACTGTAATCTATAAAGATAAGCAAAACATCTGTTTGAATTTTATTCCATTTGAAAGTAATAAGAGCAAGGAGAAATAAATAGCAGTCATAAAAAATGAAGCATAAGTGAAATAAATCGAATAAAAACCATTCTATTGAACAAATTTCAATACTGTTCATTTGTTTGCATATTATTTTCTAATTATGCCTAAAATTTCACATATCAAAAGAATATATCCATAACCATTTTTCATGCCATCTTAAATATTTTTTTAATTTGATCTTTCTATTTTTCTGGCTTGTTGTGGTAAAGCAAGTCTTTTTTTTTTAATCAAAAATAATCTTAAAGTAAACTTAGCAAATATTTACTTAGAATTGCTCAAATAATTTTCTCCTTTAGGTTTTATATTTTCAAAAATAAAGATTCAATATTGATTTTTCTTTTGGAGATTTTGAGTCTTATATAAATCTCATAGATTTCAAAATTGAATTGGCTTATATATTCAGAAGCATCATTTATTCATCTGAATTTGTTTTATAGCCACTTGCTACTTTAACTTTTTATAACCCTTTTGAGTTTCCATAATAAAGAATGATATACAATAAGAAGAGTTTTTTATCATTAAGGGTTTTCAGACTATTGTCTTCATCTTTATTGTTTCCACAACGTTTTGGCCGATATGTCCTTCGGCCTTCTTCAGGTGTTTGTCAAACTCAGGAACCTTCACAGAACTTTGAACTACGTCCATTATTGAATCCACGGGGGTCGCCTGTTCTGATTCCGTTAGCCTACAACTGTTACACTATGTGTCCAGCAGGACACATAGCATAACAATTATAGGCGTTGGTTCCCTAAGCTTCTAAGGAGACAATCACCTGGAGGTTGCTGGTTTAATTCTGACTGCAGCTGAGTAACAATACAGGAATATCTAACACTTGTACCCAGTTATGGCTAACGGAATTAGAACAGGCAACCCCTGTGGATTCAATAAAGGATGTAGTTCAAAGTTCCGTGAAGGTTCCCAAGTTCAACAAACACCTGAAGAAGGCAGGAGGACATATCGGCCAAAACATCAGGGAAATAACAATAAAGATGAAAACAATAGTCTGAAAACCCTTAATGATAAAAATCATCAAGCTTCGTCTCAGAAATTTAGACAACTAATTTCACATAGCACTAATACCCTTGGGAAAGGTATGAATCCAATTATTCTCCCTCCAGCTATGGGTAAATAGTAGGACAGACTAGGTTCTTCAGCCTTGGTTAGGCAACTAGTCTAGGAGAAGGAAAACTCTGAATTCAAACCTGTTAAACTCCGCTTAAAAAATTGACCTTGTGTCATATCCTGCCTGAGCGGAGGGGTTGGGTAAATATGATAAGAAGAGTATTTGATAATTTCTTACAAAATTATAATGAAATAATCCAATCCCTTAGAATCTTTATTAAAGGTTTTCTCAAGTTTTTCTTTTTACATAACTTTCATAAAGAAACATTTTACAAAATATTATATTATACACCTCTTGAAAAGAATATCAAATACTGAGACAAAAGATTTTCTATGAACAGATTTCTTATTTTTGGTGACATTACTATAAATTGAATTCTGTATTTTAAACACATTTTGCCAAATTTGGTTCATCAATAAAGTAACCAAAATCTAAATATGATTAAAAAAACTTTTTGTTGGTCTTTATCCTTAACAAATGAAGATTGTTCAAATGATGAGGAACTCATCACAAAAGTCATTTTCTTTGAATATTTTTTTGAATTTCTACTATTGTTTCCAGATTAGGTTTTAATGAAATCCTACTGCAATTTTTTCAAACATCCACATTCATTATTTTCAGTTATTATTAAAACAAAGAATATTTTTTTTATATAACATGCATTATTTATGTCAATATTTTACCTTTTCATGAGTGTTTTTTTCATAATTCCATTTTTCTGTGTACCATTCATGACAAATATTTTATTCCTCTATTTGATATTATTAAATAAGTGAAACATATACTATTTATTAGCATTAAATAACCTTCAAAAGTTGATATACGATGTATATCAAATGATTGATTCAAGAAGAATTCAGAATGCAATATATCTACGGCTGAGCATATAACCCAAACCTGAATGGGAAATGGGAGTAGTCTTCTGATGTCTTTTTCTAGCTAGCACTCTCACTGACCCGTACACGCTATAAGAAATTCATTCATTCAATCTCTTTTACATTGCAGTTACTAAAATACCAAAATTCCTAATTAAAATTTCCTACCCTGAAAAAGAGAAAATATGAAAAATTATTTCTGAAATGATTCATGCACTAGAAAATGATAATATGATTGGGAGTTGGAGACTAAAAAATCCCCCAAAGGTAAGGAAAAATAAACAGGAAACTAAACAAAATGATACTAATTTGTTTACCTTCCTTATAACACTGTCTAAATATAAGATAGCTGTTTTCTGTTTTAACCAGAAAACAAGTAGGCAATCTCTACATTGGAGCAAAACTTCTCTTAAAGGGGCCAAAAAATTGTGGGAAAAAGAAGGGTTGGATATGAAATCTTTATTGTGAAAGTTCCAGGAGAACAAATGGCCAAAGACGATAATTGGGAATATAGAGTGAAAATAGAAAAACCTATTCTAAATGATATGTCATAAAACACTCTTTCTGCTAACTAGAATAAAGAAAAAGCAGCGGACATACTCAGGATGGAGTCCTATAAGAGGTCCCAGATCATCATGGCCATGAGAAGGAAGAGGCTAGGATGATGACTCCAACATTGCTTCCTTCTCTACAAACAGGTTTGCTGCTTCCACCCAGCTTTTGTTGAACATTATACAATCTGTTTTTTTTCCACCACATCTCAGTTTTACCTCAAGCTGATGCTTAAAGTAATGGATCAAATTGGGAAGAATTCAAAATACTGCATGTAAATCTATATTTTATCTTTATTTGTTATCCTGTCATTTAAAAATACTTTCTTAAAAGTGTGAGGTATATAATCTTGGTCCATTTTACTAGCATATTCCATAGAGTGGTTTAATTTGGTTTGGTTTGGTTTGGTTTGATGGCATATCAACAATTGTTGGTTATTTAATGCCAAATACAGTTTATGTTTGGTTTGGTTTCTTTGTTTAATGGTATATCAACCTTTGTAGGACATTTAATGCCAAAGCCATTCTCCTAGATGAACAGCAGTGATGCTATTTAACCAATAGCTGGGAGGATAAGGGGGTTCATATCTTTCCTTAGGATATATGCCCGAAAATGAACATAATAGCGTGAGTGGGGTACAAACTCGCTTACTACGATTCCGCAGTCCATCACTTTAACCATTACACCGCGAGGACACCCCCAACAGTTTATAAATATATATTAGATTTATAAGATTTGTCCAAGTATGGCTATGTATCACTATTTTCTAACAATTCAATATAGCATAAGTCAATAAAGTTAGATAGTTCCAAGAATATATATGATTTATCTGAGTATTGCCATGTATCATTAAGCATCAGTCATTTGTTTACACACAGTTAAATGATCAAACATTTCTATTTCAAACAATACAATTTAACATAAGTCAACAAAGTTAAATGGTTACAAGTATTGTACAGGGCTGCCTCTTAACCCTGGCTTGTCTGCCCTACCTATCAGGCTAGTGCCCAAAATGGTATATATATTTTGAAATCCATGAACTAACCGGCCTGTAAAAGGTCAGTAGGTATCAATATAACAGTAAGTTTGTATTAAGAATTGTCCGGTGAAACTAAGAATTAGTATTATTACTTATTAGAAATGATATAAGTGTGTACAAACTAATGATAATTATTAAATAGGAATAATTACTTGAAACCATACAATTTTTATGATTAGATAGGAATCAACTGTGTACAAATTATGTATATCAGGAATACTTAATATATAACTTGGAGCAAAGTCTTTTTGTAACGATGGACATTTACATTCATCTGACTCTAATCATCCTCAGTGCATGGCATTCAATGCCACTATTTGTAAAAGATCTAGAACACATGCACTGTATTAATTCTGGTTCATATGTGGCTTGAAGAGCCAGTATGTTTGGAAGTGCAGAGTCAAGCACCCGGATGGAAGACGATTGTCCACCTTAAAAAGTAGTATGTCTCGAGGGTTGGCAGATGGTCTTTTGAGTTTGATCAAATGAAGACATTGTTCTTGTTGGGAGAGTGGATCTAAGTGAAGACACTATTTTTGTTGACAATCCTATTTACCAACCCCTCTGCTCGGGCAGGATATGACACAAGGTCAATTTTTAAGCGAAGTTTAACAGTTTGAATTCAGATTTTCCTCCTCCTAGACTAGTTGCCTCACCAAAGCTGAAGAACTCAGTCTGTCCTACTATTTACCCATAGCTGGAGGGAGAATAATTGGATTCATACCTTTCCCAAAGGTATTAGTGCTATGTGAAATGCAATCATTCTCGTCCAGGATTTGAACTCTAGTCGCCATGTCCATTTCCTATGACGATAACCATTACACCATGGGCACCTCCTATTTTTGTTGGCAATTGCTTGGATCTTTTTCACCAGTTCAAGAATACTTTTACGAAACAATTGCACAAAAAGTAAATGAATACTATCTCTTAACTTCTAGGTATAAAATAAGCCTAACTGTGTATACATGTCCTTAAAATCAATCAATCCCTCAATCATTTGTTTTATTTGAAGATTGTATTTTTTAAATACATGTTCTCAAAGTGGTTAATTAGAACTAAGCAGTTGCCAACAAAAATAGTGTCTTCACTGGGTCGCATTCTCCTACCAACTGAAATTATGTCTTCAGTCATTCACACTCTTCCACCAATAAGAATAATGTCTTCACTCAGTCGAACTCGAGAGACCATCTAAACTCTCCATGTCCACTCACCTAGTTTTTACCATAACCCTTTGCCTTATGCAAATGATCCTGCTGCATAAAATGGGCAGTTTGGTACATGTGGGGAGCCCCTCTACAAATGCTGACTTGATAAGTGAGACAGCACATGTATTTGGCATTTGGTAAGTCACTATCTATTACAGTATGTGAAACTGTTAGAAATCAAGCTAACATGTGGAAGTGACATAATAATTTATTTTGGGTTTACCCTGCTCTACTGGCCAGTATTTGAGCACTTTTTTATTCCGAAAAACTTTTCTTATAAGTATTTGTTCATTCAACAATGAAATGTTTTACTAAATAAATGTTAAAATTTCCTTTAAATAATTTCTAAATTAAGGAGGATTTTGAGAATGAAGGAAAAAAAAGAGTAGATTTGTTTAAACTTTGTATAACATCATGAAAAGGATCAATCTTGCACTTTTATTTTCAAGATAACTTTATTTAGAATGAAGTGTTATGCTGTAATGGAAGTTATAAGTTGATGTATTCTGATTTTAATATTTTAATTAATTGTAGATAAATAAGGGGAAGTATTTTTATAATTAGCATTTAATAGTAATCTCCCTTGAGAAATTATCATCATCTGTATGAATAATGAACCCATATTCTTTTATCATTAAGTTTCAAATTAGATTGAAATGTGCTTTATTCTCTTCAAGCCAAACTCTTCTATGATGTGCCAATTTTTCTGTGAGACAAGAAAACATGCTGTATACAAAGAAAAATCTCATCATGGTAAAATTTAGATTCTAAAAAAATATGAAATACTCAGTTTATATTCAAGAAAACTGTAAAGTATAATATACAGGATGATTAATTAAAGGTGTAACTTGTACCAAGATATGCCTGGGTGGCCTGCTTCAGTTTTAGAGCAATGGAGAAAATAGTTGTTTGAATTAATATCCCGGAATCCTTGTCTGTATACTTAGTTTTGATAAATGAATATTATCGGTTGTCAGTTTTAGTAGGAATGAAAATCTTTGTTCTTGGGGTCCATCTTACACAAAACCTTGTTTGTTTCATATGTAAATATTCATATGTAAATATATAAATATTTACAATTTATATCTATATATAGTGTATGATATATAGTTCTTGTTTTTTTTTCTTTTTTTCATGTAGCATGATATAAAGTGTCATCCAAAAACAAGTACATCCCTAACAATTTTTTATAAGAAATTGATCTTCTTCTCCCCAAAATTTTTATTATTTATATATTATATAATCAGAATCAATACCATTGGCTGTAATATCACTCACAAGTACAACTTGAAAAAATTTTTAAGTTAATTTTCTTCTAAACCAAGATTTTATTATTTCTTTTGAACCATCATACAAATCCTGGAAGCAACACCCCACAAAACAGCAGCTGTAAAGCCACCTACCTCCCATCTTTAAAACCATCTAAATAAGATGGTCAAGACATACAGGAGACTGTTGGAGAAGTAAGGATGCACTAATAAGTGACATTTTCCTATGGACCCTTTCACATGGACCTCCAGGTATTGGATGACCAGCTAGAACTTATCTATAACAGCTCTATACAGACACAGGATGTTGTTTGGAGACCTGTCAGAAGTGATGGACAATAGAGCAAATGGCAAGAGAGAGTTTGGGAAACCCATACTCATGGCACAAGATGATGATGATTATACAATTAAAATGGATATTATTAATTACCAAACTTTATAACATTGAAACTCTATAACTAAGGAAAAAATTATATATCAAAGAAGTAGATTTATTTTTGTTTACATTTTCAATGATATAGAGTTGGGTAATAAATTATTCCTGTTTTGAAAGTATGATATTTCACTTAAAATAATGAAATGCTACTATGTTTGGTCTGGAAGAAAATTAATGTTTTATAAAAATAAATAGGTTGGCAGGGGTCTTATTTATAAGCAATAGTATATGTACTAGCTGAAGTACTTATCTAGGCTAGGTAAGAGGTCAAGATTTGCATCAGAGCTTGTTAATGTTTATTATTAGAGTAGATTGTCCTTTAAATATTTAATACAAACACTCATTTTTACTGAATTAGTATTTTTATGTTAAAACCTTCTGTAGGTTCCAATGAGTATACACACTAATGTTGATAACTCTACATTAAACCATTTTACTATATATGTAAGTAAAATAAAGTTGGCAACCATAGTCGAGGGCTACCCGAAAGCTCCCTTTTCAATAGCTACTACACTGACATGTAGGGGAGGGCGCTACTCCTTTCCCTGGTTTGCTCCACTTTACTCTTGAAACATACCTTATAATGCTGAGTGTTAAGCAAGGAGGTATCAAGTACCATTTTTTGAGTCTTTGGTATGACTCGACCTGGGATTGAACACCAGTCTCTCAGGCCATTGGCGAACACTCTACCACTAAGCCAATAGGCCAAGAGAACTGATAAACATTTCTTTCTCATTCATATGAGTGGTGCTGAAAAGTTATTGGACCTGATCATGAAAAGGAATGATCTTCCTCACTCATTCACTCACTACAACCTACTTGGCACATTTAATGTAACGGTTATTGGCATAAGAAATGGAAATAGAGAACCAAGTTCAAATTCTCTCTGTATTTCATTCTGTGCTACTTTCTCTTTGGAAAGGCGTGAATCTCACTGGTTGAGTTAGCAAACAGGGTTCTTTAGCCTTGGCAAAGCAATCAGAGAATTTAAATAAGTTTTATTCTGCTTAAGAATTAAACTTATGCCACATCCCGCTGTAGCTTATGAGATGGATGAATATGTACTTTGCATATCACATTGTATGATTCTTTTAGATTTAAAAAGAAAAAACAAGATTTTTTAAAAAGTTAATCCCTTTCTTGTTTAAACCAATAATTTGTAAGCATTCCTTTCTATATACAAGGGTCATTCACTAAATAAGGTGAATTTTGCCCAAAGAGTTGGCAATAGGAAGAACTGCTTACAGTTGCACCCTTTTCAAGATAAATAGTGATGGGACTTTTTGTTGGCTATTAACTTGAAGACACCTTTAACATCTGCTAATGCAGTGGTGCAAGTCAGACCCTGGTTGAACAAAAATAACAGGAAATGCACCTGTTACCTAAAGTAAATGGGACACAGGTGTTCTCACCGGAAATGTTGCATAAATTGCATAGATGACATGTTAGAAAGAAGTGTGTCCACATGCACTGTGTCTGTGCCTGGCTGGAGGAGGTGTAACCATGAAAATCTTTGTGAGTAGCATACTTGAAAGAAGCATGTCCACATGCATTGTGTAGGCAGCAGGACGTATGACCACAAGAATTTGTGTGAGTGTGTGCATATCATATAACCCAGATTTCTGTCGGACTGGTAGAGAGAAGTAAAAAAGGAGCTCACAGAAGATTTGTATCCCAGCCCTTGTGTGTGCAACTCAGACGTCTTTGTCTCATCCGTACTCTAACCATCTGTACATTTTGGGTAATAAAAGGAAAAAAAAAAAAAGAAGATTATATTTTTATACATCAGCATTGTCATCTTTCTCTGCTATACAACACTCTCATGTCCCTGAAGACTGTCAGTAAGAACTTTAATGACTGCTGCACCTGGAACTCTCTTTAGCAGAGAGTCTGTGTGTTTCCACTCCTTACACTCTATTATAACTCAGGTACAAAATGACAAACCAATGTGTAACCCCATATTATAAATATTATTTTTGTAAAAATATGCTTCTCCATAAACATCACATAATCTTTAAAGTTTAAATGGTTGGCACTACTAATCTACCAAAAATTTGATGACAGACCTCTATTCAATCATGGAGTACCATTCTATTTACAATCATTTAGAATAGCCTCTATTTTTCTTTTTTTTTTTCGAAAGAATTCCCCTTATCTCTTAAATGACTATTGAAAATGGATAAGTTGCTCTTATTTAATGAGTGACCCTTGGAGATAAATAAGTTACTTTTCTTTATTGAATGACCCTTATAGATAGATATTTTGCTCATTTTTATTGAATGACACTCATATAACATACAATATACTTTGAGAAAGTATTCTGCATAAGGAAGTAGTTTCCAAACTTTTACAAAAATAAAAAGAAAGAAACATTTACTTCAAGGTTTGTGAAACAGAACTCTTTCTAAACATTTACTGATATGGCTGCACTCACTCTTGGATTTTTTCACATGAAATTAAACATGGAAAAACTTATCAATATTTACAATCTGTAGCTTACAATGGCAAATCAGCCTAGATTTTTTCTCCTCGACTGTCACTTTCTGCTGACTGTTGTTTAAGCACACAGATATAAATTTATCGAGCCACATAGTGAAATTCTTTATAGCTATGTTTTCAGCATTTTTTATTTCTTTTATCAGAACTAGATCCCAGACACCCCAGAAATTGGCCTGTCATTGGGGCTCTGGACATACTGATTGTATCCCCTGTGGAGGGGTAAGACATTCCATACACACACACACATACACACAAATGAGGTGTCTTGGGTATGACACTCAACTGCATCTAATGGTGAGGATTCAGTTTTGGAGATGTGGAATGTTTGAAGTACCCCTTAATTGCCATTACTTCCAGTTCCACTCTGACACACAGTCATAGTACCTATTAGGGTCCCATCTATGGGTCAAAAAGATCCATTTGAAAATTGTGTTCATTTGGATAGTGTGCAAAAAAGAACAACAAAAATGAAAATATGAATATATAATGATTGTTATTCCCTACCCTCTAAAAATAAAATAACGCTAGATGGGTTGGTATGCCATTGAAATCAATCAATCATTCAGAACTAAATTTACTATAATTAGTTGTGGAGATCAGTATACTTCTGTTATGGGGTGGTGGTTACAGTTTTGTTTTTGTTTTTTTCGGAGTATAATTTTCTATAAAATTACTTATATCAACTAAGGTTTTTTCAAATATTTTTTGAAGAAAGACTAAATGTATTATCAAATAATTACTTTTTTTCATTATCAACATCATTATGAATCATTTTATTTCACATATTCTTCCTGCTGTTCAATACATTTGGCAAATTATTTCTCAAGTTTCTGTTACCTTTCAAAAAAAATTTTTTTTTAAATAAGATACAATATAATCTTTTAGAAATAGTCATTCTTTTTGGTTGCATGAGAACTTTTCAGCATTTCCATTTAAATTTGCAATTGTCCAAAATCCAGATAAAACAATTTATGAATAATATGTCTAATATATAAAAGGTCTGTAAATATTTTTAAGATTATGTTTCATTTTTTTTTTCTAAATAGCTACATTTTCCATATAAAAAAAAACTATATGAATTTTTTTTAAATGTATCTTTTGTTTAAAGTCTTGACTAAAAATCCAAAGTAGCATCTCATAAATTATTTATAGATCATGTAGATAATGCATGAATGCTTTATGTTTTTTATAATAATCTCAGGAATAACCAAAATCTTTTCAAGCAGGTCATTTCTTTCATAAATCCAATAACCTCTTTTTTACTACCCAACAGGCACCCATAAGCAACAACATTTTTCTTATAAAAAAAACTAAGAAAATAAAGTTTAGAAATTATAACTTTTGTGTGTGTGTGTGTGTGTGTGTATATATATATATATATATATATATATATACAATATGATAATAATAAATAAATATATATTAGATATATATACTTAATTCATGGAATTTAGACTGCGACCCCTAGGTTTCATGGAGTTTCTTAACTGCCTGATTGTTGTTTTGCAAAAAACTCAGTGAAACCCAAGGGTCACAGTCTAAATTTCATGAATTAGATATATCTATCTAATATATATTTCTTTGTTATTATTATTATATAATAGCTCTAACCTAGATATTGAGCACTCTCCATATTATATTGCACTTGGTTCAACACAAACCCACAAGGTGATTTAGTGACTACCAACACTATTATAATATAATATATGTATATATATATATAGCACTGTAACAGAAATCAAACCCATATATTGCTCTTAATAGTTTCCTATTTTCATTATCATCAAATATAACTTGGCCCATTCAACTGAGGCTGCAGAATATGTGGACTGTTTCTCTGCAGAGTGGTAATACTCCCCAATGAATGTCCTAGATATGACACTAAACAATCTGATAGTGAGACTCCATTAATGCTGGAGCTTTGGGGAATATGGAGTACTCCTTTATTGCCATTGCTCCCAAGTCCACTCTGTCCCAGAGTGGTTACACCTGATAGGGTGCTATCAATGGGTTAAATAGAACTAAACTGTGTGCTTATGCTAAACTGAATTGTTTGAAATAGAACCGTTTTTACATTTAATTGTGTATAAACAAATGATTGATGCTTAATTGAATTTATAGTGATACTATACTTGGAACACTTTAACTTGGTTGACTAAACTGAATAGTTTGAAACAGAACTGTTTTGACATTTGAACTGTGTACTTATGCTAAACTGAATTGTTTGAAATAAAACTGTTTTGACATTTAACTTTGTGTAAACAAAAAACTTTACTTATGCTAAACTGAATTGTTTGAAACAGAACAGTTTATATGTATTAAAATCGATTTGGCATTAAATAACCCACAATGTTTGAAAAGCCATAAAACCAAACCAAACCAAACCAAACCAAACATAACTACATTCTGAAGAATCTTAAAAGTTGGATTATATAGAAAGTATGGAGTGTAAAACTGAACTGAATTTAAAAAGATATCTGTAAGTCTAAGAAAGCTCACTTTGAAAATTATTTCTCATGTGTATATATATATATATATATATATAGTGCTCAAGATTGCTGATAGACCATTTATTTTTAAGTTTCTTTAGCATAGCCATAATCAATGACACATGGTGATTATCAAATTCTTATGTATGTGATCATCAGACATAGTCTGATGATCACATAGGTAAGAAACTGACTGTCACAAAGTTTTATTTAGGCTATGTCTACACTATCCTAACACATATGTAGCCATTGTCAATGGAAATTAAACCCATATAGTACTTGTAATCATTTCATATTTTTATGATCATCAAGTATATCTATTATTTGAAGAATCCTATAAGTGGGATTAGAGTGTTATATAGAAAGTATGGACTATAAAACTGACCTGAATTCAAAATGAAGTCAAGGGAATAATAATCTTTATAAAGATGCTTTTGGATACATCTAAGAATTAATTCAGGCTTTACTGATATAATATAGAGCTATCATATTTAACATGTATGTATTATCACTGCCAGACAGCTGATTGATTAGTAAGATAACAAATTAAAAAAAAAAAACTTAAGTGTTTTCAAAAGAGCATAAATTTCCTTCAATACAAACTATATGTGATAATTAAGATATTGATTTATATATCTTATCTATAATATACATTTTGTAGATGTTTGCCAAGTTTAACTTAGTCTGGCTTAGAACCATAGCAGTGAAACTAATCAGTAAGCATTGACTTTACAGAATGTGGCTCT
The DNA here is from genome assembly GCA_963585895.1 of Sepioteuthis lessoniana. Taxonomy (NCBI): domain Eukaryota; kingdom Metazoa; phylum Mollusca; class Cephalopoda; order Myopsida; family Loliginidae; genus Sepioteuthis; species Sepioteuthis lessoniana. The sequence goes on from OY757907.1 coordinate 108,998,103, forward strand.
TATATTCATAGTTAAGATTTTAGAGCTAGAGAGGAAATAGCTCATGAGAAATGGCATTTTAGCAAATAAGAGTGTAATCTTTGTAGCGGTAAGCCACTATACTGAACCAATTTTAAGGTTGTTTTGTGTTTTTTTTTTTTTTTTTACTTTTTTACAGTAGCTTTGTCTTTTTAAAACAAATAAAAAAGGATTTTATACGCTACTTTCTTTGCATTACTAACAGTATTGTAAGGTATTCTCAGTCATCAGACACATTAAATGATTGCTTTCTAAAGGGAAATTAACTATTTATATTCATATCCTGAAAATGCCAACTCTGTCACCCATCTGTCAATCGTAAGCAGTGTCCGCAACTGTGTCATTTCCAACTTTATTGATGGTAGTGGTGGCAGAACTGGCATTTGCTGCTCACAGATAGACAGTGAATTCAATTTTGGAAAGGAATCATATTATGTGTCTGATGATTGAGAATACATAATGAAATTGACAGTAGATTAAAGGAAGGGTTTGTCTGTGAAATTGTTTGATTGGGAGTTTTGAAGAGATTTTAAAATTTTCACATGGGTGTGAGAATTTATACATACATAGTATTGTATAAAAACAATTTATTGTGTGATTGTGTTGCTTTTAGTCCAACAAGGAATTAGCAAAGTTCCCACCTCTGTAGAAACTTATGAATCGACAGATCATTCTATGATTAATTTTGTATAAAATTGAATTTGCTTTGGCTTCTTTTAGTTTGGTTTGGTTTCTTTGTTTAATGGCATATCAACTCTTTTTAGGTTATTTAATGCCAAAGCCATTCTCCTAGAAGAACTGTACTGGTACTATTTAACCCATAGCTGGGAGGATTAGTGGGGTTCATACCTTTCCCAAGGGTATTTGCCCGAAAGTGAACGTAATAGCGCAACTGGAGTTCAAACTCGCGTACTACAATTCCGCAGTCCATCGTTTTAACCATTACACCACGAGGACACCCCCCGGCTTCTTTTAGTAGATTAGTATGTACCATAGCCATACATGAATATGTGAAACATACATAGAATGTTCATAACATATATACATAGAACATAGGAATCCCGAAACACGAAAACGCATAATGACTTCTTAGTTCAGATACGAAACTTTTTATTACCTTTGAGTTTAAAGGTTCTTCGACATAAGGAGAGAGATACACATTCTTTCTGTTCTGGCTTTTACATCTGCTCCCCCCATCACGTGCAGCACCCGTAGCGCACAAATTCGTCTGGCCTCAGTGAGCCCCAAAGTCGACCCTTCCCGTTCGGAGTCTAGTTCTCATCTAACTGACTTTTTTCAAACCCCCAAAATTCTCCATACGCGCTTCCAGTGCAATGACGCCATTCACATCCCCTGGTCATATTTTCTATCTGGGATTTTTATTTTGACATCTGTGAATGACACATCCTCCCCGCGCGCACGTTAACACCTGCGCTCAAGTTTGTACCGAACTAACCCATGTGCTGAGCCAAAAGGTTCTCAGCCTAACTAAACCCAAATCAAGATATATAAAATCTCTTGGCCATTATGTTACAAGCATAGCCTTTGTGCTAGCAATAATTTAAAGAAATTTTCTAATTTAGTTTTAATACTCTTAACTTTAGCACTTTTATCTCATATGTCTCTGGGTAAGATATTAAAAAGTTTGCTTCTTTGGTATTAGTAGATGTCTATCAAACAAACTGTTGGACATAGCACTGTCCTTATGTTTTATATGTACTTAAATTTAAAGTCTAAATCTTTCATCATTTTTTTATTACACATGCACTCACACACACACACACACACACACACATATATATATATATATAGTATTTTAAAAAGGATGCTGCCATTTTTTTGATAAGTTATATTTGAACTATTCAAACTTCTTTGTAGCCTTAAGAATAATAGTTATAAACAGTCCAATCTGAAAAGTGAGCTTTCTAAGAGATTTTCTTGGCAAGTAAATTAAACACTTAAACAAATCAAGAAATTAATCTGTTAACAAAGATGGCTGCAATGTGCTGTTTTGATGCTTTACACACCTTATCTCATGAAATATATCAACTAAATGCAATGCGGTTGACTTGTAGGAAAGTGTAGACATTTTATCTTGAATTAATCTGACTTATGATATTTATTCAAAAGGTATTCATCTTTGATAAATTAGAACACAAAGGAATGGATGCTCAAATGTGGCTTGTACATGATTTTATCATTTCAGCTGCTAATTACTGTTGCTGCTTTCTTTAATGATGTCCCAAATATTGATGTATAAAATTTACATATGAAAAATTAATTCTACCCTTCTACTTTAGAGTTGTATCCTTTATGAAACTCTTAGTGTGTGTGTGTATATATATATATATATATTGTGGGGTGTTGCCGCCAAGACTTGTTCAATATAGCTCGCAACATTCTTGTGTAATTGCCGTCTAGCTTCTTCTCCAGTCGTTTTGTTAGCGTCCAAGTGGTGCATCCATACAGCACCAACTATACAGCCACCTGCCTCCCATCATGAAAACTATCCGAGTTGGACGAATCAGGCATGCAGGACACTGTTGGCGAAGTAGAGACGAGCTCATATGTGATGTACTCCTATGGACCCCACATATGCCTGAGCAAAAGCAGGACAACTAGCTTGAACATACATACAGCAGCTATGTGAGGATACGGGATGTAGCCCTGAAGACCTGCTGGAGGCGATGAACGTTTGGGAGAAGTGGCGAGAGAGGGTCAAGTATATCTGTGCAAGTGGCACGACATGATTAGGTTGATGATATATATATATTAAAAGTTGGAGAAGGATTATTAAGGTATATGGGTTGGCATGACCTAAGTTATTGAAATTCACTGGCAAGTACTTATAGGATTAATCCATTGTAAATCCAAGGTGTAACTCCTGGAACTCTCATTAATGGCTTGGTATTTGATCTGTTTGGTGGTTGAGGTAGTTATGTATTTGTCACTGGTGCTATATTTTGGTAATCAGAATTTGAAATGCTGATTTTCAAGGCCAGTAGTTTTTTTTCTACTTGCATTACCATCTTCTTAACTTCATACTTCCTTTTCTGTCTGTATCCTTGGAATGATACAAAACTGCATCCAGTAATAAGGCTTGAATTCTTTAGCTCTGAAGAGTACAGAGTCATCTCTTTTTTTTTTTTTTTTTTTTTTTTTTTTTTTGCTTGTGTTGTTTTCGACCCTGCCAGTGACAAAGGGGTTGAGTGAATACATACACTCAAGTCTTCACTGCCCTGAAGTAGTAAAACCTCTTATGGTTCCATCGGTCAAATAGACTTTTTTTAAGATGCTTAAAATAATTAAGAATGAGACTTGCTCTTAAAACATTTATATATTTTACAAAGTATGAAATATTTATCTGTTTAAAATGATTGAAAACATTTAATTGCTTGTAGATTATTTGTATAAAGAATGCCTAAAACTGTATACAAATTATTTGCATTAAATAGGAATCATTAATCAAAGGTTGTAAATTGTTAGAATTAGCTAGCAATAGTTAATTGAAGATATATAATGGTTTGCAAATTGTTAGTATTAGATAGGACTACTTGGAACTATATAATCATGTGCAAATTATTCATATGAAGAATAGTCACTTAAAGGTATGTTTGCAAATTATTATTATGTTTGTTCTTTGCAAATTTTTCACACCAGAATTAGTTGACGGTCTTTTACTGGAGTCTGATTGACAGCAGGTCTACTTAGGTCTCCAGGACTGTTCTAAGTATTCTATATAATCTTAAAAAGGCTGTGGTCTGGATGGTCTCTGTTCTTCCTCTGATTTCAAATTTCTCCTTTCCAAACCTTTGGGGACCATTCCAAGTGCACCACAACATTCATCACCCTCATGTTCTACATTTTTTTTAGTTCTCTGTCAAGGTCTAAGTATTTGTCTATCTTTTCTGTTTCCTTCACTTTCACTCTGTGGTTTGCCAGAAAAAATAGAAATAGTTACTTGAAATCATAAAATTGCTAAAAAAAACAACCTTCAGCATGAACAAGAGTTAACATTACTTAAAATCAACCAACCACCCGAATTCGTTCCTATTTGGCCTTGTGCCATGCTAAGGTAATATAAGTAAACATCAATAATAGCCTAAGAAATAGCTCTGTTTGATTTGGCATGTTATTATCCTGTCTAAAAGTCAAGAAAATTACTTCTGATGACTGTAGATAACACTTAAAATTTTAAGTTGTATTCTTTACACTCTTCAAGACACATTTTTGGCAGCACCAACTTGCATAGTTTAATTACATGAATGATGGTGAAATGCAAATATGATACTTCTTTTTTTGCTCTTTATCTTAAATAAAATGGGAAGTGTGTTTAGATAGTTTTCAGTACACCAACGGATTGCTTAATATATGTCTCTAATTTTCTTCTTTTCTTTTTTTAGTTTGTTCCTGGTGAGGGCCATGAAATCTCTGTCTTGCATCATGAAAAATTCTTGGAATTGTCTGATAATGTAGATAACCATTCTTAGACACTGGATACTTTAGTTATAACAAGCCGGTTAATTCTTTGCTTGTGTTTCTGTCTGAGAATGCCATCATTGAAAATAGGAACTAGAGTGGGTGAGAATGGAAAGGAAGGTAAGTAAAAAGTAAAGACAACAAATAAAGGTTGCCTGGTCCCTATCTGGGATTTATTTTTATCCCCCATTTATTTATAAGGCTTTTCCCCTTTTTTTTTTAACTCTGATGTCCCACACAAAATTGCATTGGGAAAAATAGTAAACATTGAATGTAAAAGTTGTGACTGCTTTTCATATGCATCATTGCACACATCTATTTGACTATATTTTCAGCATGAGGCAGTCAAGCAAAACATTATAATTTATATTCATTTCCTTTTCTATGTAATAAGACATTTCATGTTTAATCATCAATTACAATTATTTAGTTTGATTGTGCAGAAAATGGCTTAGGATCAACAGGGTGGTAGATTAACGTTGAATGCAGTGGGTAATAAAAGAAAAACTGAAACTTTGTCTATATATATCAGTTTTAGATACAGCCATGATGATATTTTTAGTTTTTGTTCTCATATCGCAAGCATTTGCTGCAATAATAATCATTACAATTGATGAAAGTTTTGATATTTTGTTGATAAATTCCCCTGTATTATCGCTTATTATTCATGTTAAATAAATCTTGAATAACTGTGAATTCCTGTTGGAACATTTTTTTGAAAGTTGTAAATTCCCTTCCCTATAAGTTCAGTATAATATTTTAAAACTACAGTATCACTCATGAATAAGTATTTGCCTAAAAAAATTTTAATAGAAAAGTTAAATCAAAGGTAAAAAAAAGTAAGTAAAGTTGGCGACCGTAGTCTAGGGTGACCCAAAGGCTCCTTTTCAATAGCTACTACACTGAGGTGTAGGGGAGGGTGCTACTCCTTCCTATTGATTGCTTCACTTTCCTCTTGATCCTTACCTTATAATGCTGAGTGGTAAGCAAGAAGGTATCAAAGGTAGAATAATTTTATTATTTCTATTGCAATATAATACAATAAAAAAGATATTATTTGTAATTATATATTACCAAACTCCATGTCACTGAAACTTTGTAACAAAAAAATCTCAATATAAACATACTTTAAATTGGATTCTCTAACCTCTTGGCATAATAACCCCCATTAAAATCAATCAATTTTGCTTATGCTTTTTAAGATACAAATGTTTTTTACTTACCTAACATATACCACAAAGGCAAGTCTACACAAGTCATCTATGAACTTACAAAGAACACAACGCTCTTGAACAGACATTCAGAAATTTAGCTTCTTTGCAAGCCCACTAACATAAGGAAAAGGAACTCCCTCTTGTATATTTCTGTATATAAATTTCGCCCCATTTTTTTATTATATTTTTATTTCTTACCATTTCTTTCAGCCCTGCTATGGAGTATATAGTATGACATTCCTGGTTAGGTCAGTTGCTTCTCTTCACTCTCTCTATTTCACCTTCTCTGCAGTACCATACACAAGTATAACACACTGCTCAGTTATATCAAGTCATTTCATATGAAGTCGATCGTAAGTCTTTATGATTCCAGTTTTCATAAACTTTAGCTTTAATTCTCAAATAATATTAGCCCAGTTGGCTGGGGTTGTAGAATACACCAACTTTGTCTCTGCAGATGGCTAAGACCCCACAAACAAGTATCCTAGATATGACTCTCAACAATCTGATGGCAAGGCTCCAGCTCTGGAGATTTTGGGAATGCAGAGTACCCCTTCATTGCCATTGCTCCCAAGTCCACTCTGATAGGTTCCCATCTGTGCGTCAAATAGAACTGTTTGACATTTAAACTGTGTACAAACAAATGACTTATGTTAAATTAAATTGTTACTGTTATATAGAAATATTTGAAACCATTTAACTGTGTGCAAAAAAACTAAACTCAAGCTCATTTAAAAATTTTATCTACAAAATGTGTTTACAAATCCTATATATTTAATATATATATAGAGAGAAATATATATATATGTGTGTGTGTATAAACAGGATTTGGCATGAAATAACCTACAAGAATTGATATGCCATAAAACCCAACCCAACCAAACCAAACCAAATCAATTGTTGTTTTAAGATTTGATTTATGCAACTAAAATTTTACATACAGCATACCATTATTTAAAGTGTGGAAAACCCATTGCACGGTCACTAATGTGCTGGACTGTGATGTAGTGAGTAAGTTGGAATTTCAATTGCACTTTTTCATTGACTATCGCACTAATACCCTTGGTTAAAAGACCTCTTCAAAAACACCAAACCAACCTCTTCATTATAATTTCACCTAATATTATAAAACTTAACAAAAATCTACACCCTAAATCCTAAAACATACGCAAAAGACAAAACCAATCTAATCCTTCTGACTTTAAATGACCCACAGAGGTTTATATGCTGTTAAACAAAACTCAAACAAACAAATAATACCCTTAAGAAAGCTATGAACTCCCTTATGCTCCATCTGCTACGGGTTCAGTACTACTACTGTCCTTCTACAAGGATGGTTTGGGCATTAAATAACCCTTGAAGATTGATACATCATTAAACCAAGAAATGGAAACCATTATTCAAAGACCAGAAGTATCCAGAATTTAAAAAAATTATTACTCTGTTCTTAACATTTCATTGAGAACCACCTTCAACCAGTCAAGTTTTCAACTAATTTACATCCTGAAATGTATTTTCTGACAAGAATTTAAAGATTTAGTTTAAAATTATATGGATAAAAAACTATCTGTCTCATATGAATTATAAATTTGCAAGGGATATAGTTGGCATTTCATTCTATAATGAATGAAGGTCAAGACCTCTTCAATGACTCAGAATTTTTTTGAATTTTTTTAAATCTCAGAATAGCTACAGTTTGCATGTTCAATTTAGAACCACCTCTACCTTAGTCTTTAAATCATATTGAATCATTAAGAAAGGCATTTATTCCTTGCAAACTAATAAATTGACTAATAAAGCCCACAAATCTTCCTTTCTTAAATTCAAGGAAAATTAAAACAGAAATAGAAGATATTTTCTCTGCTTTTTTTCATTATTCATAGAACCAAGCACTTTTTATGCAGAGAAGTATCAACTTACTATCATTATTAATTTCATTTTTAATAAGTTGAGCCAGCATTGTCAGCATTAAAGGTACTAAAAAGATTCAAAAGTATACATATATAAATAAAGGTATATATCTATTTACACACACACACATATTTATATTTATTAATATTAATAATATAGTTTAGTATATTCATAAATAAAGAGTTCTCAACATCTCAGTAAGTATAATATTGACACAGAGTCAATAGTACTTGGTGACTGTATCTTTGTCTTCATCTGTTGATCTTATAGGCATGAAACTGGAAGTTCCCTTGTGCCACTGATACTGTGTCTATGCTATTCTAACATGTATACTTATACTCTATCACTGATTCTAGGCACCCTTTACTTATAAAAACAACAAACATAAATATATCACTTAGAATATTCAGACTGTTGTGTTTATCTTGATTGTTCCACTCTCAAAGTTTCAACTGATGTGTCCATCAGCCTTCTTCAGGTCTCTCATAACAATCTCAGGTGCCTACACAGAACCTTGAACATGGTGTAGTGGATGAAGTGTTTGCTTGAAAAGTACTTCTGAGGGAAATCATCCGGAGGTTGCAGTTTCAATCCCAACTACAGGTGAGAATAAGAAAGGTTTACTTACTATGTCTTAACATTTTTACCCAGTCATGGTTAGCAGAATAGTTACAATCTACACCTGTGGATTAAATAAAGGGTTCAGTTCGAGGTTCTTTATAGGTTTCTGAATCCAACACAAAACATCTGAAGAAGGCCGAAGGGCATATCGGCTGAAATGTGATTATAACTATGAAGATGAAGACAATAGTCTGAATATTCTAAGCGATAAAAATTATTCAGTTTCATCTTAGAAATTTAGATAAATAACTAATATATCCTTCTGTTGTAGATATAGATTACTGTAAATCGTATTTTGTGAAACAGAAGTACATACTTTGAAAGACAACAGTCTGCTTAGAAGTTCTAAATATTCAGTTACGTACACACACACATATATATATATATATATATATATATATAGGTTCACTGAATCTCCCACAAGTGCTATATGATACAATTGAAATGAATAATAAATTAATCAATGAAGATATTTTTAATTTAACACTGAATAATCTTTGTAGGGTAAGCAATGCATACCTTGTTACCTAGGAATACATGCCAGTGTGTGTACTTAATATATATATATATATATATATATATATATATAATTATTTCTTAAAAAGGAAAATTGCACAGTTTGTGCTCATGAAATATATATCTAATTACTTGTAAATACTTTCTTTCAACAAGTCTACATAGCCTAAAGGCAAATATCAAAACTGTATTTTAAGTGCAACAGCAGAGAGGGAAGACTATTGGTGTGAATTTGAAATGCATCTAATTATTTTCAACGTGCAAGCTTTGCAGTACTGTATCCCCATTGTATGCTGCAACATGTGCAACCTTACATGTTACCTGTTGTTGTTCATGTCAGATGCTAAGGTAATGAAGTCACATTGTGTACAGAATGGCCTCAAGCAACACAAACTCATCCATATGCACGTATATGTGTTCAGTCAGTGTCAGGCTTATATGATCATATACAATAGTGTCTCATTTGAGGAATTCACAATTGAACTGAATCAAAATTTTCCCTTGTGAACTTGTTGATGACATCAGCCACAGTGCTAAAAGAAAATAAACATTTTGAGTTGCTCTTTTTCTTGATCTTTACTTTAAATTATCTAAAATTAATTCTTTATTATAGAAGCTTATCTAAAAAAAATGATTTCAGCTGAAATGCTCAAGGGAATTAACAGTACAGTTTTGTTTATGGTATTATAGATTAAACAGCTTCATATTTTCTATTTAATCCTGTATATTGTCATAATCTTTTTCATTATGAACAAATACTGAGCTATATTCAATATTTTTGTAAATAGCTTTTGGCATTTAATTATTTTTCAGAATGTGTGTCTGGATTCAGTAAGTGTAAATATAATCTAAATGTTTGTTAACCTGTGCTTTTGACTATCATCATTAGCAAAACATACTGGCAATACAGATTCCTCTGACTCTTTCTCGCCATCTCTCCCTATCAGCATTTGCTCTCAGCAAGTTCTCTTGATGGCATCCAATGTCTGCACCGAGCTTATCAATGTAAGTTTTTGCTGGTCGGTCAACACTGGTGTTTTCATCAGCAGAAGTCTACTGGAAAATTTTGCTAATGAATTTGCCCTTTCTTCTCCAGCAGTGCTCAGTATATCTTGCTCATCTTACTTGGTTGGTTTGTGAGATGGGAGATGAGTGGCCATACAACAACTGTTTTATAGTATGTTGCTTCCAGGATTTGTTCAAAACAGCATGCATCATCCTTCTGTAGTTCCCATCTATTTTTTCTCCAGAGTCCAAGCGGTGCAACCATACAGTAGTACTGATATGGCTACACTTTAAAAAATCCTATTTTCTTTTATTAGAGAGATCAGATTTTCATCTGGTCATCAACCTGTCAATAATAGTCCATTCTTTACCTCTACATAAGTCGACATCAATTTCAGTCAATGAGATATTGTTACCAGGGTATGTGTACTGGTTTAGTTATTTCAGAGACTTTCCATTTAATGAAAAGAAGGCTTTATCTTGGTTAAAACCCATGGTAATATAATGGCTAAGGGATTTCGTTTTATGCCTTTGGGTTTAGTTAGGCTGAGAACCTTTCGGCTCAGAGCATGGGTTACTTAGGTGCAACATTAATGCAGGTGTTCACACGCGCAGGTGGAGCGGACGTGTCACTCAGAGATGTCACAATAGCCCAGATTGGAAACGGGGGTAGAGAGTGCGGGTGACATCATACACCGGAAGTGCGCTGAGGATTTGGGGGATTTTGAAAAAGTCAGTTGAGTTGAGTTCTGCCTCAGAAGATGGTTGGCTTTCGCTTGCTCGCCGAACCCAGGCCAGTGGCCTTGTGGCAGGTGCCAAACGTGTTGGGAGGGCAGATGGAAAAGTCATCATAGAAAGATTGTGCATCTCTCTTCCTTATTTCGAAACCTTTAACTTAAAGGTAATAAAAGGTTTCGTACCTGAACTAAGAAGTCGTTAAGTGTTTTTTGTGTTTCGGGACTCCTATCTACTATGTATATATGTTATGAACATTCTATGTACGTTTCGCATATCCGTATCTGGCTATGGTACACCAACCGATAAAATGAAATGCAGTTTCTTCCAGGCAGCGGTCGCATCAATACTCCTATATGGATGCACTACATGGACTCTAACAAAACGGCTGGAGAAGAAGCTAGACGGCAATTACCCAAGAATGCTGCGAGCAATCTTGAACAAGTCCTGGCGGCAACACCCCACAAGACACCAACTGTACAGCCACCTGCCTCCTATCACGAAAACTATTCAAGTTAGACGAACCAGACATGCAGGACACTCCTGGAGAAGCAGGGACGAACTCATAAGTGATGTACTTTTGTGGACCCCCACACATGGCCGTGCAAAAGCAGGACGACCAGCACGAACATACATTCAGCAATTATATGAGGATACGGGATGTTGTCCAGAAGACCAGCCTGAGGCGATGAACGATAGGGAAAAGTGGCGAGAGAGGGTCAGGGATATCCATGCTACCAGCACGATATGATGATGATGATGATGATGAAAGATTACATTCCTTTTTAATTTATAAATGCTTTTCAACATTGAACTTGATAATAGCCTGAAATATGTTTCAAATTTCAAGATAATTGTCAACATGTGGATAATTGCAGTTATCAATTGGTAAGCTAGAAACTGGAAAAGACCACTTAAAAGATCTCTATGCTGATGGGAAGATGAAATTGTTGAGCAATTTGACCTATTTGGAGAAGAATAGTCTGATCAAGGACAAAATTGAATCACATTTAGGCCACTGATGTGGAAAATTTCAGATGGGCTGACCAATAAATGGAAGGTATTTACTGATATTAGCTTAGTTTTGGCACAAGGCTGGATGAATTGGGCCCACAGTAAGAATCAGACTCACTAACAATGGGTTGCTAATCCAGCTTGCTAACCATTATACTTACTTCTATGCAAACAAGAAAAGTTGACTTTTTTAATTCTTTACTTTTTGTATTTAAGCAAACTTACACACACAGAGACATGGGATCCCATCTATAATTGCATGAAAAAACCAAAAAAAGTAAGACTGACTTTGGCTTTAAATAACCCAATAAAAGTTTATATGTCATAAAACCAACCAAATGGTCAACAATCAAGTGCAGGCTATCCAGTCGGCTGGGGCTGTTGAATACACTGACTGCACCTCTGCAGAGGGGTAAGACCTCCTCAATGAGTGTCCTGATTATAACACTAAACAGTCTGATAGTGAGGTTCTAGTAATGCTGGGGCTTTGGGGAATATGGAGCACCCCTTCATTGCCATTTTTCCCGGGTCCACTCTGGCCCGGCGGGGTAGCACCTGATAGGGCCCTATCTATGGGTTAAATAGAAGTAATGGCATACTTATGCTAAACTGAATTGTTTGACTCAACTGAATAGCTTGAAAAAGAAATGTTTTTGACAATTAAACCGTACTTACATTTAAACTGCGTGCTTATGCTAAACTGAATTATGTAAAATAGAACTGTTTTTTGACATTGAAACTATATTTACACTAAACTGAATTGTTTAACATACTACTGTTTTGACATTTAACTGTGTGTGAACAAAATCTGTACTTAGCTGAATTAGAACTGTTTGAATAAACTGAATAGCTTGAAATAGAAATGTTTTTGAAAATTAAACTGTGTACTCACATTAAACTGAATTGTTTGAAATAGAACTGATTATTTACATAAAATGGATTTGGTGTTAAATCACCTACAAAGTTTGATGTGCCATAAAACCCAACCGACCAACCAATCAAGTGCAGGCATGAAAATAAGTTCTTCTCATGCTACCAGGCTTATAATGTGAAAAAAAAAACAACTAATAAATGATTGGGTATGTTTAGTGGCCACGTTCAAGTATTTTTAATGGAAGTCAGTGTGAACAACTTCCCATATATTTAGTATAGCCATTAGGATTACCTTCAATTATCATAATTTGAAGATTACCTATGTGAAACTTTTATTTACAATTTTAGAAGCTTGTATTAGATGAGATTTTTATATATATATATATATATATATATATATATCTGTGTGTGTGTGTGTGTATGTAAGTATATATATATATATATCTTGATCATCATCATGGTGTGCCCCTGGAACGGATTTCCCTGACCTTCTATCACCACTTGTTTCTATTGTCCATTGCTTTTTGCAGGTCTTCAATGGTACATCCTGTATCAGTACATACAGAGCTATTAAAAAAAACATAAAAGAGCACAAAAATAAAAGCTTGTTCCCCAGATAAAGAAACAGACTTCTTTGACATTGTCGCAGGCATGTTGCAAGGAGACACATTAGCCCCACACATGTTTATTATCTGTCTAGACTATGTGCTTTGAACATCTATAGATTTAATGAAAGAAAATGGTTTTACTTTGGCAAAGGCAAGAATCAGAAGATATGCTGCACAACAATAATGGACACAGACTACACTAATGACATAGCACTTCTGGCAAATACACCTGCCAGAGGCCAAATCCCTGCTGCATAGTTTGGAATGGGTGGCAGGGGGCATAGGCCTCCATGTCAATGCAGCCAAAACAGGGTTCATGTGCTTTAATCAAAGAGGCAACATCTCCACACTAAATAGAAGATCTCTGAAATTAGTGGACAAGTTCACCTACCTGGAAAGCAGTGTTTCATCTACCGAAAATGACATCAACATGCCACTAGCGAAGGCATGGACAGCCATTGATAAGCTATTGGTCATGTGGAAGTCAGACCTATCTGATAAAATGTAGTGCAGTTTTTTCCAAGCTGCGGTTGTGTCAGCCCTGCTATATGGATGCACCATGTGGACACTGACTATGTGTATGGAGAGAAAGCTAGATGGTAATTGCATAAGAATGCTGTGAGCTGTATTGAACAAGTCCTGGAGGCAACATCCCACAAAACAGCAGCTGCATGGACACCTAAAACCCATCTCGAAAATGATCCCGAAATGAGCAAGATTGTGCGGGATACTGCTGGAGAAGTAAGAGTGAGTTCATAAGTGATGTACTCCTGTGGGATCTCCTCACACTGAAGAGTAAGAGTAAGGCGACCAGCTAGAACCTATCGACAACACACACACACACACACATATATATATATGCATTCTATTTTTATACTTATTCTATAATTCTGACAGTGTGAAAAAAATCCCAGATGATACAATTTGCAAATAAAAAAAACATTACACAAACTGATATCTGGGGAAAAAAATTCTGTAATAAAAGAAAAACATTCATACTGCTTGAAAATAATCAATCAGTATCTCAATGTCTACTCAAAAGAAAAAACACTGATAGAAAACCATGGTGTAATGGTTATCGTCGTAGGAAATGGACACGGCGACACGAGTTCAAATCCTGGACGAGACTGATTGCATTTCACATAGCACTAATACCCTTGGGAAAGGTATGAATCCAATTATTCTCCCTCCAGCTATGGGTAAATAGTAGGGCAGAGTGGGTTATTCAGCCTTGGTGAGGCAACTAGTCTAGGAGAAGGAAAACTCTGAATTCAAACCTGTTAAGCTCCACTTTAGAAAAATTGACCTTGTGTCATATCCTGCCCGAGCGGAGGGGTTGGTAAATATGGAAAACCTTAAGCTAAACATAAGAGTGCTCAATGCACTAAGTCTAGTGAAATTCTTCTGGCTCTGTGGGTATATATATATATATAGAGAGAGAGAGAGTGAGAGAGAGAATTAAGTCATCAAGAGATCATTCTTATTTAAATAAATGTAGAAGTCTCTGTTCGAATTTTTGAGATGAAGAATTATTGTTTTCTTCCAAATAAAATGGTGTTTCATAATGCTTATAATTTTTATCTATTTTGATATCATATTAAACTCAGTATTTATCAATAATAATTTTTTTGAAATATTATACAGAGTTTTTTTTTTACTCTTTTTGTTGTGTCACATTCTGGGTTAGGTTGTCCTAACCTACTATTATGTCGTTCATCACCCAGCTCCTTTCTTCATTCTTCAGCTAATGCTTTGCTCTGTCTCTGCTAAGTTGTTCGTGTCTCTTATGTTGTCCTTGTGACCCCATCTGTAGGAAGGAAGTACAACCTTGACACATTTTTATGTGCATGTATTATATTTATTTCTTGGCAATATCCTTTTCATATCACTTGTAGTCTAGCTGACTGGGGTTGTCGAATATACCGACTGCATCTTTGCAGAGGGGTAACACTCCTCCAATGAGTGTTTTGGATATGACATTAAACAATCTGATAGTGAGGTATCAGTAATGCTGGAGATTTGGGGAAAGTGAAGTACCCCTTCATTGCCATTGGTCCCAGGTCCATTCTGGCTTGGAATGGTAGCATGGGTCAAATAGAACTGTTTGATATTTAAACTGTGCACAAGCAAATGACTTATGTTAAACTGAATTGTTAGAAATAGAACTTTTTTTACATTTAACTGTGAGTAAACAAATGACTCATATTTAATTGAATTGTTAGTGATACACCGCAGTACTTTGAACCATTTAACCATGCAAAAGAATGAGCTTAGGCTTGTTTAAAAAGGTTATCAACAAATTGTGTTTACAAATATATTTATAAAAAGGATTTGGCATTAAATAACCGACATTAGTTGATATGCCATAAAACCAAACCAAACAAAACCACATCATTTGTTCAACTAAATAAGGAGTCAGTGATCAAAGTAAAAATGGAATTCGATCAGTTCTTGTTAGGGATTTTTCAACTGACCGAAATTATTGTATTTCTCCACTTTTGAGATCATTCAATCAAAGCCATGTTCTCAAATGACCTCAGGTTCATCACATTAATTAAACTAAATCAACCGATGTTTTTCTTACATCATTTTAAATTATTCTACACTACCTGCCAAATAATAGAGTCTGCCACTTAGTTAAAAGGAGATATTATGCACATTTTTATAAGCAAAAATTAGATCTGACAAATGTCGCTATAACTGAAGCCTTAAAGGATTTTGAAAATCAGGATTGTAATACCTAAGACAGAATGAGAATTGTGGAAATGCAAAGAAGTTTATCTTCTTACATAGATAAAATAAAATGTGACATATATTTATTGGTCATGCAATGAAAAAGCTTCTTGTTATAGTAGTATAAATCATTATTCCTGCATGAGAAACTGTCTTACTAGCGAGGGAGACTACACTACTTAATCTTTCTCTTTTACTTTATTTTTTTCTTCTCTCATTATAATTTGCTTTTCTTCTCCCTTCTTTGTATTTCTTGTATTTTTCCACTTTTTTCAATTTGTAACATATACAGCTATATACATATACGTAGAAATCCCGTGAAACACTGACATCTTTCTTTTGTTCAGGTACGAAACATTTATTAACTTTTTTTGACTTTTAGTTTTTCGACATGAGGAGAGAGAGACACAATTTCTACTATGCTGACTGTTTCTACATCGTTCTTCAGTCAACTTCCCTGCTGAACTCTTGGCTCAGAGTCAGAATCTCAACTCACTGACCCAACAAACGTGCGCGTATCCCGTAGCCCATAAACTGGACTCGACTCGCCCAGCTTCAAATCTCAACTAGCCTCACCCAGAAACAAATCTCAACTCTGCTTTTATTCAAAATCACCAAGAATCCCAGCCCATCGCTTCCGGGCATGACATTATTCACACATCAGTCTCATCTGGGATTTTTATTATGACATTTGTGATTGTCACATCCTCTGCACGTGAGCGTGAACTGTACTCAATGTGTGCACCTGCATGTGCACTAAGCCAAATAGTTCTAAGCCTAACCAAACTGAATGATATGATATAACCAACGAAAAATGATAATATCAAAAAAATCCTTCCGCAATTATATAACAAATTTATCTTCCCTTCCAACTTTTTCTTCCCTGACTTTCTTTCTATCTTCTTTTTACTCAAGTGATTTGAAAGGATTTCAGTTAACGAGTACTCCTGCATTTTCATCATTCTACTCTGTCTGATACTGCTATCTCAATCCTGCAGACCAACATAAATAATCCCATCATAAATGACGGAAACTTTGTTTACTTATAAAATGTGTGAACAATATAAACTCAAAACTGAACGAATAAAACAAATCCATTTTAAAAGATACATTGATATCCTTGTCATTGTTTGAATATTAATTTATGAGACTTTAGTTTTCAGCAATATTCATCTGAGGTCATTCATTACTCAGAATTTTATTAATACGTCCAGTATTGAGAGCAATAAAGTTTATTAGTATTATATATTTTTTATTGTGTATCAAAAAGCTTTGTAAAATTATCAAGCCATTTATGCTTTTCTAATAGAGTCCACTGATTCTCATGAAGGATATTAACAGTAAAAAGATGACAAAAAACATTTCATAATACCCACAATTCATTCAGTAAATCTAACCTTTGAGCCAACTGGAGAAAGAGGTTCAATATTTTTTATTTTCATTTCTTATTTCCATTTTTTTTTTTTTTGTGCTTTTTACATAGAATATAAAGTTGAATGGAAGCTACATAAAATCTGATGAATTATGATTTGATCTCAACTCTTTGAGAATAGTAAAGTGAGCTGAAGCACAAAAAGCAGTTTTGAACTGAGATTAATTTCGGATCATTTGCTTTATTTAATGGCTTCAATTTTAGTGGGTATCTTTTGTTTAACAAAGTGATATCATTTTTGTTGTGTGATCAGTCATGAACTAATTAGGTTTGATCAAAGAGCTAACTTATTAAATAAAAATCTTATTAATGTGATTGGTTGGATTCTGTTTTCTTTTCTGCTTTTTTAAAATTCTTAATCGTTTTTTGTTTTTTTTTTAAGTCTTTCACTTTGAACCTTTGAAATGTATTTTTTTGGATGGAAAAGCACAAAAAATCTTATTGTACAAAATTAAATTTTACCTAAGTTTAAGAATACTTGGCTATTTCTGATAACAAAACCTTTAGGTCTTGTTACTTTGTGGCTTGTTTTTTTTTCACTCAGTGATCACAATTTCTAATAAATTTCTGATAATCAAATCTTTTATTATGATTATATTCATATTAGTATTATGTAAGTACAATGTTTAATCTTAACACAATGGTTAGGGCCATAGCAAATGGCCATAACCTAAGTTCAAATCCTGGAGAAAGCCATTTGTGTTTTACTTTGTGCCTATGCCCTTGGAAAAGGTATAAATCCATCTCATCTCCCTCCAGTAAATAGTAGGCTAGACTAGGTTCTGTAGATTTGGGAAGCCAACCAGTCTAGGAGAAGGAAAACTCTGAATTCAAACCAGCATTACTCCCCTTAAGAAATTGACTGTGTCACATCTTGCTTGTGGTGGCAGGGTTAAATACATGCAATGTTTTATCTTCTGGCCCATTATCTCTTATTCTCTTGTGGTTTTAATGATAGAATTTTTTTTATTTTTATTCTATTATTTCTTACTAATGTCACTTTAAATCTTTGCATGACATTTTTTGCAGTGGATTGTAAATAATTTTTCCTACATTATCTGTAAGTATCAATAAGAACTTGCCAGTAGCAAGATAATCACACAGAATGGGATATATATATATATATATATATATATATATATATATATATATTAGAAAAATATATACAGCAAACATACAGCGTTGCCCATAAATAAGTACACCCCTAGCAATTTTTTAAATGAAAATATTAATTTTCTTTTAAACAAAAACATATCAGGATTATATTCTTTCTAGTAAAACATAATACATAAAAGATTATTATTATTATTATATTTTCATTGTTTGCCATGCCTCCTTGGGCATCTCTCCTTTTCACTATCTTCTCACATTAACCTTAAAAAAAAAATCAGTCTTTGCCCAAAACATACACACTATCAATACAATATCAATATACAGATCAAATTATGTTAAGTAATCCATCTGATAGTTCTCAAAAATGCCTTCTTAAATTCTTTCTCTTACCATTTTTTCTGAAATGATCTAATTTGATCTTTTTTTTTTTTTACACTATTACTGTTTTTAATCTGATTTGACAATTTGTTCCAAAAATATATTACTTTATTGTTAAGTATTATTTACTAGCAAAATCTACAGCTTGAAAAAATAAAATTGCAACTTCTCTTTAGGCAAAAATAAAATTGTATTATATATATATATATATATACTTGGGTGAGTCAAATGTTTTACAATATTTTGGTAGGTGCTAATTTGCAGTGCATATATCATGTGACCAAAGCAGTTCAAGCTATACTAGGCACCCACTGTGGTTGAGAGTATAGTGGTAGTTGGTGCACTGACATGTTGTGTATTGCTTAACTCCTGTGTGATTTTAAAGCCACGCTAATAAACTGGCAATTTTATTATGCATTCAAATTCTCAATATAAGTATCTATGTTATTATAGACTGGTTTTATATAATGGGATCTCTTTGAGTTCCTATCTAATCTTGTCTTTTTTGTAATTCATTAGCCTCCTGGGTTTAGTTGTAAATGTCATCCTGTGATGAGATTCTAATTGTGGTACTCATTGGAGTGTGGTGCCACCCTTTTTTTTGCTATTACTCCCAGTTCCACACAGTCCTGAAGTAGTAGTAATTGTTAAGTTTCCATTTATGGACTAAACAGATATCTGTGCAAATTATTAGTATTACATAGGAATACCTGGAACCCTAAAACTGCATGCAAACAAAAGATCATTAAATAGGAGTTGTTATTTAAAACCATATTAACAGGGCCATTGGTCTATTGAGGAGAGTGTTCACTGGGAGACCAGGGTTCAATCCCTGGTCAAGTCATACTAAAGACTCAAAAAATGGTATTTGATGCCACCTTGCTTAGAACTCAGCACTATAAGGTGAGGATCAAGGTTAAAGGGGAGTAATCCTGGGAATGGAATAGCCCCCTTCCCTACTCTTCAGTGTAGTAGCTATTGGAAAGGGAGCCTTTGGGTCACCCTTGACACAGATCGCCAACTCTACTTACTTACTTAAAACCATACAACTGCAAAAAATTTGAGAACTTACGTTTTACATTTTTGGACTGGACCATAATACCAAGGAAGTAACCAACAATATTTTTTGTTTAAAGGATGAAGGTATCATTGATGACATTTCCGTAACCAGATGACTCTAGGACTTTTGCTTAAGTTGCAAGAACTTCAGCAATCAGGCAAGGTCAGGAAAGCCTAAAACCATAGATTCCATTGAGGCAAATCAAGTGAGTAGCACTTGGAGAGTATCAGGCAAGCTAGGCATCTCACAGTCCAGTGTTGTTTGTCACCTTCATGATGTTAGCAAAGGCATTCAGACCTGCCGAATTGTTCTTCATCTTACCAAAATATTGCAAGACTTTTGACTCACCCTAGTATCTAATATCAATTTTGTTTCTCTAGAAATGATAAAATTCTGGTATCTTTCGTTTAAAAGAAAATTCTTTTTAAAAAATGTTTTTTATGGATACTGATATTTGTATTTACCCAACATCTCCATTCACTTGAGAAAAGTTATGAACCCCTTCATCCCCCCCAGTGCTCTTCTTCTATGAAGATGGCTTTGGCATTAAAACCCTGTGAAGTTTGATATACCATTAAACCAAGAAACCAACTCCTCCACCATGAGAAGGACATGACACAAGGTCAATTTTTGAGCAAAATAGAGCATTTTTGAATACAGAATTTTGCTTCTCCTAGACTGGTTACCATACCAAGGCTAAAGAACCCAGTCTGCTTTACTATCAACCCATATTTGTGGATAGAAGAATTCGATTCATGCCTTTCAGAAGGGCATCGACTCAATGAGTACTTTAGCGTGTATGTAACTGTAATGCAGCAAAAATGGCACGTCATACTGATTTCTTTATTTAAAATGTTCTATCTTTGAGAATAAAGCAACTTACAGTCCAATGTTCAACCGAATGATGAATTTCTGTTGTCTACATTCATGCTGGATGTCATTTTTTTAATCTTATTTACCAACCCCTCCACTCGGGCAGGATATGACACGAGGTCAATTTTTAAGCAGAGTTTAACAGGTTTGAATTCAGAGTTTTCCTTCTCCTAGACTAGTTGCCCCACCAAGGCTGAAGGACCTAGTCTGTCCTACTGGGAATAATTGGATTCATATTTTTTCCAAGAGTATTAGTGCTATGTGAATGCAATCAGTCTCGTCCAGGATTTGAACTTGTGTCACCGTGTCCATTTCCTACGACGATAACCATTACACCACGGGCACCTCCACATATGTCATTTTTTAATAATCAAAATTTATCAAATCATTGGGACAATTAAAAAATTCTTATAGGTACCTTTGACTCTTTCTTAAATAGAAGCATCAGTATAATCATGCTATTATGAATTTATTAGTATTTAAAGTTCTCTTGATGATATTTTTAGTAGCATGTAATTCAAATAATCCAAAAGAAAAATAATATTTTCAGATTAAGGCTGTAACTTTTTCTTTTATAAAGTCAATGATAACATACATAACTATTTGGCCAGTTTGGTATGATGTAATGGTCTATAAGTTTGTCTTCTAGATTTATGGATTGATTTTAATGCATATCAACCCGTCTAGGGTTATTTAATGCATAGAGGTTTGGAAATTACATTCATTGTACATTCCTATTTATTCCAGGAAAAGGAGTAGTACCCTCCCCTATACCTCAGTGTAGGTGCCTGTGGTGTAATGGTTATCGTCGTCGGAAATGGACACGGCAACACTACCACTATACTCTCAACCACAGTGGGTGCCTAGTATAACTTGAACTGCTTTGGTCACATGATATATGCACTGCAAATTAGCACCTACCAAAATATTGTAAAACATTTGACTCACCCAAGTATATATATATATATATATATATAACACAATTTTTTCAGTTCAGCATAAGTACAGTTTTTGTTTACACACAGTTAAATGTCAAAACATTTCTATTTCAAACAATTCAGTTTACATAGTTTCAATGTCAAAAAACAGTTCCATTCCAAACAATACAATTTAGCATAAGTACACCCTTTAGTTTTGTTTAACCCATAGAAAGGACCCTATCAGGTGTTATCAGTGGACCTGGGAGTGATAACAATGGAGGGATATTCTGCATTCATCAAAGTTCCAGCATAACTGGAACCTCACTATCAGATTGCTTTGTGTCATATCCAGGAGACTTGTTGATGGTGGTGGGGTTTTCCCCTCTGCAGAGATGCAATCAGTGTATTTAGAGTAGAAGTACATTTTAGGATTACATCTATGGGTCAAATAGATCTGTATAAAAATTCTTTGTACACAAGAATGTTGAGAGCAGTATTAAACAAGTCCTGACGACAACACCCCACGAGACTCCAACTATACGGACACTTGCCCCCCATCACGAAAACTATACAAGTCAGACGAACCAGACACGCGGGACACTGCTGGAGAAGCAAGGACGAGCTCATAAGCGATGTACTCCTGTGGACCCCCACATATGGATGTGCAAAAGTAGGACGACCAGCACAAACTTACATACAGCAACTATGTGAGGACACAGGATGTAACCCTGAAGACCTGCCGGAGGCGATGAATGATAGGGAGAAATGGCGAGAGAAGGTCAGGGATATCCGCGCTGGCAGCGCGACATGATGATGATGATGATTTGACAGAACTGTAAAAAAAACGTTCTTACAAAACAATTACACAAAAATGTAAAAATGAATGAACATGAATGCAGTTGCCTAATGTTTCCGCATAAAATAACCCTTGACAGATTGACATACCACGAAAATCAATCAATCTTTACAATGTTCCAGTCAGCTGGGGCTGTAGAATACACTGACTGCATCTCTGCAAGGGGGTAAGACTCCCCCAACAAGTGTCCTGGATATAACACTAAACAATCTGATGGTTAGACTCCAGAAATGCTGAAGATTTGATGAATGCGGAGTATCCCTGCAGGCCCACTCGGACCCAAAGTGGTAGCACCTGATAGGGTCCTATCTATGGATCAAATAGAACTGCTTGACCATTGAAACTGTGTACTTATGATAAACTGAATTGTTTGAAATAGAACTGTTTGATCATTTAACTGTGTGTAAACAAAAAACTGTACTTATGCTAAACTGAATTGTTTGAAGTATATTTAATACATATGTATAAAGAGGATTTGGCATTACATAACCTACAATGGTTGATATGCCTTAAAACCAAATCAATCACAAGTAAATACTCTGTAACATCCATAACTTCAAATCAATTCATAGCATTCAGATTGTATAGTTTATATGTTATTCTGGAATCAAAGAAAATTTGTTTTTTATTCTTTGTCTTGCACATAAATGAAACTAAGATTTTAATTTAAAACTTCAGAGATGACTGCAAATCATCAGTTTTAAAAATAGTATTAAAAAATCAAAAGAATGACGATGTTTCTTTCAAAGAAATCTGACCTCCAATTCCTAGATGGCTTATTTTAAAGAAAATTTTTCATAGAGATTCTGTCTAGAATCATCAACCTGAAATATTTGATTTTGGTAAGAATTAAATTTCATCCTGAAGATAACAGATTATGCATGAGAATTAGAAATTGGCCTTTGACTGCATAAAATAGAATTGTCTTTCAAATGTGCAATTTTTAAATCTTGCTTTTTTGCTAAAAAAAACAGTTTGACAATAACAAGAGAAATGAAGAGCTTGTCCCAGGAAATCACTCAAAAATATTACCTTGCTTATCTAAAAGCTTTCACAAACTCTTGTTGACTTAAGAAAGATTTTTTTTGCATCTTGGTGAGAAATTCAAGAATAAGATTAAAACTTGAGCCTAAAAAAACATGATCTGGCTGATAGGTCCACCATTTTATCAGCAACTACAACAGCATTCGCTAAAATTTATTACAGCGTTGACAGATGTAATTAGAAATTATGTGTTCACAAAAGTTAAGTAACTTCATGCTGATCTTGCAATAAAGACAGTCAAGAATATTTTATCTTTTAAAGAAAGTGAACTATTGCTTTCAACCAGACAAAGATGAGTATCAAATACTTTTATGTCTTTTTGCAGCTAAATACATGAATTAACTCGACTCAAGAAACAAGACATGGACTTTAAACATGGTACCACTGTAATGATGTCTATGGCTCAATCCATATTTTAAAATAGCCTGTACTTCATAAAAGGCGCTTCCCCTTATTAAAATCTGTGATACGCTAATTTCATCGATGGTCTATTTGTGGCACATTGTATTTCTAACCTTTTGTAAACTGAATTTCTTTTAAAATTGTACTAGTCCAGTCAGCTGGGGCTGTAGAATACACTGATTGCATCTCTACAGATGGGTTAAACTCCCCCATTGTTTTTCCTGTATATAACATTAAACCAGCTGATGGTGAGGCTCCAGTCTTTGAGCTCGAAGGGAACATGGAGTACCCTGTCATTAGCATTTCTCCCAGGTCCACTCTGACCCAAAGTGGTAGTACCTGATAGGGTCCTATCTATGGGTTAAATAGAACTGTTTGACATTTTAACTGCTTGGAAACAAATGACATGTGAAACTGTTACTGTTACAAAGCAATACTTGAAGTCATTTAACTGTGTGAGAAGAAAATGAGCTCTGTTTATTTAAATATCTTACCAACATATTGTGTTTACAAATCATATATTTAATATCTGTAAATAGGATTTGGCATTAAATAACCTACAATGGTTGATATGCTATAAAACCTAACCAAACCAAGCCAAAAATTGTACCAATTTTAAGTCAACTCAAATGTAGATTGTATTTTTGAGCCATCTACACATGTTAACCCTTCTATATCAAATATATACTGATAGAATTATTCTAGGGTTATATAGCTGTGATAATTGGTTGTTTCATAGCCATCCTTATTCATTGGCTCATAGTGAATACTACCATCTCCAGTACAATAATTTAATCTCTAGAGTGTGTCCTCGTGGTGTAATAGTTAAAGTGACGAACTGTGGAATCGTAGTAAGTGAGTTCGTACTACTATCACTCTAGAGGTGGTGTCCTCATGGCGTAATGGTTAAAGCGACAGATTGCAGAATCGTAGTAAGCAAGTTTGTACTCCAGTCGCACTATTACGTTCACTTTCGGGCAAATATCCTTGGGAAAGGTATGAACCTCCTTATCCTCCTAGCTATGGGTTAAATAGTACCACTACTGTTCTTCTAGGAGAATGGCTTTGGCATTAAATAACCTACAATGGTTGATATGCCATTAAACAAAGAAACCATACAGTCGCTCTATTACGTCACTTTCGGGCAAATGCCCTTGGAAAAGGTATGAAGCCCCTTATCCTCCCAGCTATGGGTTAAATAGTACCACTACTGTTCTTCTTGGAGAATGGCTTTGACATTAAATAACCTACAAAGGTTGATATGCCTTTAAACAAAGAAACCAAACCATTTAATCTCTATTGCCACTGGGGGAGTTCCCTATGACATTGAATAATATGCTGCACTTCAAAATCATAGTAAGTGAATTTGAACTCCAGTCACACTATTACACTCACTTTCAAAAAAACACCTTGGAAAAGGTATGAAACACCTTATCCCCTCCATTATTTGTTAAATAATAACAATACTTTTTTTCTACAAATAACCCATGAAGGTTGATATGCCATTAAACAAAGAAACCAGACCATTTACTGCTGCTCCAACCTAAGTCTGAGTCATCTTTGGAATTTAGTTCATCCATTTTTACCACTTGAAAATTATGAGAATTAATAATCACCTGCAAGGCCTCATAAATGTGAATAGGTTTATGCTTGTTTGTAATAGTATTAAATATTGGAATCCTTGTATAATGCTATCTGGGGTTTTTTTTTTGGTTAAATTTACCTTTAAAAGTTATGATATAAAACCAAGACTGTAACCTTTTTTGGTCAATGGGGTGATACTCATGTAGCATGTTATGAGTAGGACTAACTTGGTGGGGCTCATCCCTCTCCAGGTCTGGTTTGCATTCAGTCTTTTCTTTCACTTAAACTGGTTGCCATACCAAGAGCCCAGTCTGCTCTACAACTTAGCCATAGCTTGAGGAAGAGTAACTGTTAGTGCGATATGAAATGCAAATAGCCTCATTCAGGACTTGAATCCAAGTAACTGTTGAATAGTTGAGTTTGGTAGTTTATCAATGTCAGCACTCAGTCACCTAACACGCTAAGTTAAATCCAAAGCGATCTGCCTGAAAAAAGAAGAGTTATTTATGGCACATTGGGGCATTCCATTGTGCACAAGTGGTCAAGTCCATTTTTTGGACAGTAATTGGTCACTGACCCGGGAGTTGACATGTTAGTGTATATATATATATATATATATATGCTAGGTTCTTCACTAGTAGCACAGGTTCTTTATTGAGTTACAGCCCAGTTTATTTTTCATCTGACAACTGGACACAAGTTGTTATTCTACAGTAACCACGTCCACTTTCCACAAGGATAACCATATGCCATGTGCACCTCCTATATAAAACTACTGATGCTTTATTTTGGCTAATAAAGTTAGATTTATTGAACTATAAAGAATGGTGCTAATGGCATCTCAGCTCTGACTTTTTGAGGTTTTTTTTTCTTCATCATGCCATATGCCTCATTTGGATGTTATGGTAATCCCCCACTCATGTACCAAAAAACAAACAAGTAACATCTCTATAAATCAAAGTAAAAAAAAATAACAATATTGATAAGGTTTTTTTTTTTTTTTGTATATAGTTAATTCTGTTTCCTGGAATAACATGATATTGTCAGAGCCAATACGCAACATGTCACAAGATAGACGTGTATTGTGTTGCAGTAAATGTTTTAATCTTAGTTACAAAGTCTGAGTAGCAAGCCAATTTCAAGTCCTGACAAAACTAGGAGAATCCCAGTGGCGTGGTGGCTAAATTACTGGACTGTGACATCAGATAGTTTGAACTCTAGTCACATTTACTTTCAGACTTATACTTTTTGGAAAATTATGAATATCCTTATCCTTTCAGCTATAGGTTAAATAGTATAGGGTGTCTCAAAATAGATCAGCCCATTATTATGATAATGATTTATTACTGAGACAAGTGCAATGATGCTCCTTTGGAAAATGTCCTGTAAAAAAATGCATCCTTTGAGCTTGAAAAATGAAATCAATGTTTTGTTTTTTTTTTAATTATTATTAGCTTCCAGAACATGCAATCTACTTGTGAGTTTCAGATCTCAGTAATAAATCATTATCATATTATTAATTTGATTTGATTTTGAGATAGTTTTGAATGATTTGTCTTCAAATAAGTAGTGAAGAAAAATATTTTTTCCTCTCTTGTCCAAGACATTGTGATAGAGGATTAAAAGTAAAGTTCGCGACCGTAGTCGAGGGCGACCAGAAGGCTCCCTTTTCAATAGCTACTACACCGAGGTGTAGGGTAGGGTGCTACTCCTTTTCCAGGATTGCTCTACTTTACCCTTGATATGTACCTTATATTGCTGAGTGTTAAACAAGGAGGTATCAAGTACCATTTTTAAAGTCTTTGGTTTGATTGGGATTGAACACTGGTCTCCCGGACCATTGGCAAACACTCTACCCTCTAGGAGTATACTATTTTCAAACCTAAGAAAGAATCAAATCCAAAATAAAGCCTTTTAACTCTTTATGGGGAAAAATTTTATTTATAAGATCTTATCTGTTTTCGCTCACAAATGTAGTTATTAATATAGATATTCTATATTACTTATATGTTGTTTTTAATATTGAGTATAAATTTTTTCCTCCTGTTAGAATAACCAAAACTTAATATCCCATGTTCAACAAAGGATTTTTTTAATTCTTCCCTCCTGTTAGAATTACTAAAATTCAATCTCCCTTGTTCAACAAAGGAAATCGTAAATTATTTCCCTGCTGTTAGAATAACCAAAACTTAATCTCCCATCTTCAACAAAAGAATTTTTAAATTCTTTCCCCCTGTTTGAATAACCAAAACTTAATCTCCCTTGTTCAACAAATGATTTTTTTAATTCTTCCCTGCTGTTAGAATAACCAAAACTTAATCTCCCTTGTTCAACAAATGATTTTTTTAATTCTTCCCTGCTGTTAGAATAACCAAAACTTAATCTCCCTTGTTCAACAAATGATTTTTTTAATTCTTCCCTGCTGTTAGAATAACCAAAACTTAATCTCCCTTGTTCAACAAATGATTTTTTTAATTCTTCCCTGCTGTTAGAATAACCAAAACTTAATCTCCCATCTTCAACAAAGGAATTTGTAAATTCTTCCCTGCTGTTAGAATAATTAAAATTTAATCCCCCATGTTCAACAAAGGATTTTTTAAATTCTTCCCTCCTGTTTGAATAACCAAAACTTAATCTCCCTTGTTCAACAAAGGATTTTTTAAATTCTTCCCTCCTGTTAGAATAACCAAAACTTAATCTCCCATGTTCAACAAAAGACATTGTAAGTTCTTGATGTGTTCTTGAGTGAGACTCGATGTTCCAAATTTGGTTTGAAAAACTCTTTGGTTGGAATTGCAGCATCATTTTTATGAGATTGTAAAATTCTTCTTTTTTTTTACGATATGTCAGTCTGTTGACATTTGTGTTCTCATGAAGAAAAAATGGTTTTTAAATGTGATTGGATTACACATAAAAATGTGGGAATTCAAGCAGTTATTAAACAAACAAACAATTTACTGCCATTGTTAAATTTTTAAATACCATAGAATAGAAATATCACATAATAACAACAACAAGAAGTTGCAAGTTGATGTGTTGAAATGTTCTTTGAAAAATTTGAAATTGAATATAAAATTAACATTGTTTAAATCACCTCAGTTCTATGGATAAATTCGTAAGTGCTTCAAAAATAAAGATTCATTCTCTATGCTTTTATAAAAAATAATTTTGTGCCTTTGCCCTTTGAACCTGTTAGTCCAATATTTTGGGCTGAGCACTATCTTATTATTCCTTATAAACTTGATATTTTGACTTCAATGTGATTATATCTCAGAATAAAACTAATAGTAAAAAGTTTAATTTAGCAAATGTTCTCAGACTTTCAAATTTATGGACTGATGTGTTTGTTATAAACCAATATGCCTCTGCCCTTCAGCACCCTTTCAATGAATTTTGACCTTTTTTATTTTATTTTATTTTATTTATTTTTAATTTATTTTCTTATATTCATTTTATTTCATTTTTTACTTTTTATTTTATTTATTTTATTTTTATTTTTTATTTTTTATTTCAATTTGTTTTTATTTTATTTTATTCATTTTATCCTGTTTTATTTTTATTCTATTTTTATTTATTTTGATTATTTTGTTTTTTATTTTATTTTATTTATTTATTTGTTTGTAATTTTGTAAGCTTATGTCTTGCGTATCTTAGACCTCAGTGTTAAAAGACAGTTATTCTAAACCTTGTTGAATGCTCCTGAAGATATTTAGAATTGATTTTGTTTGCTAGTTTTTGGGGTAAGTATTGGAAGTTATTAAAAAATAAAATGCTCTAGATTTTCACCTTTTCATGAGATCATCATCATCATCATCAAATTAGGGTCGATAGCACGGATTTCCCTGACTCTCTTTTGTCATTTGTCCCTATCATACGTCTCTCCTGGTAAGTCCTCTTGACTGCATCCAGTGTCCACACAGTGCTGATGCATGTAAGTCCTTTTGGGTCAGCCATTTTAGAATGTTGCTTATGAGTTTGACCTTACTTCCCCAACTGTGCTCACTATGTTTTGTTTGTTTTACTTGGATTGTTTATGAGATAAGAGGTAAGTTGTTTTTTTGTGGGATGTTTCTACCAGGATTTGTTTCAAACAGCACATAGTATTTCTCCGGCAACTATAAAAAGGCGAGGTAACATCCTTTCACCCTCTTCTACGCTGGCCTTTCAAGCAGGACAGACCTGTCCTGTCTTTCTCTCTCTTCACTTCCTAGCAGCAGGAAGAACCAGCCAACATGAGAGACCACATTCACTTTTTTTCTCTGACTCTCTTTCATATATTTTGAGCAGTCTGCTAAGCACCATGAGGAGACCTCATCCAATTTATGAACCATTGGTGTATGGGAAATCATTCTTTCATCATTCATCTTTCCTTCTAAAAAACGAATCCTCGGAGAAACAAATTGGATATTTTCAACTCCAGCTTTAACTTCAGCTTTTTTATCCCAGTCCTGACAACAGCATTTCAACTCCTGCTTGGACTCTAGCATTTTAATTCCTGTCCTGACGACAGCGTCTTAATACCAGCTCTATCATTTAGAAATGTTTTCTTCTTCCTGTGACTTATAGCACAAGGTTTCCTTTTTTCTCAAGCTGTTAATAATAAAACTTCCAAATTGAAAACTATCAATATTTTCGTCAACTCATTTGTTCTTCCTTTAATATAACAAGAAGCAACAGAACTCTACAACCTCAACTGCCATTTTTGTATAAATGGTTATCTCATCTGCACACATGTTATAGATCTGTTGACATCTTGGCAGGTTATAAACGTATATGGTGCTTATTCCAAGACTCCAGTGATGATATTGAAGGGGTTGATGTCACCATCAGGGGAGCAGACAATTGCTTTCACCGTTTTGTAAAGCATCATCATCGTAGTGATAGTTTCTTTGGGGGAGACCGTATGTGACTGATTTGTATGGTTGCAATAACAATTAAAATATTAAAATTATTCATTCCTTTTTGAAGATATTTCTTCAACATGGTACATTGAAATACTAAACCAGTGCACTTATCTGCAATCTTAAGTTGTATAATGCAAGATATATTAGGTGGATATTATTTTTGTTTTATTAGATGAAGCATTGTCAACCATTATCAATTTTTCTATTTTTTTTTCTTTGTTTTGTAATTTTATTTGCTTTTCATTGCAGCTGTACAGATCATCACTTCACAACAGTCAGTAAAAAGGCAGGATTGAAAATGGAGATTAAGTTCCTGGCCAGAATCAGACTTGTATTCCTCAGGAAGGTTTCTTAACGGTTCCTCCTACTTGGCAAGAATAGATAACTCGGTTGCCTGATGCAAGGGCATGTCTCTCCAGTTGGTTGTTTGGTTGGTTTTTTATGGCATATTAACCTTTTTAGGTTATTTAACGCCAAATCCATTTTTATGCTAATAATCAGTTCTATTTCATACAGTTCAGTTTAGCATGAGTACACAGTTTAAATGTCAAAAACATTTCTATTTCAAGCTATTCAGTTTATTCAAACAGTTCTAATTCAGCTAAGTATAAGTACAGATTTTGTTTACATACTGTTAAATGTTAAA
The DNA here is from genome assembly GCA_963585895.1 of Sepioteuthis lessoniana. Taxonomy (NCBI): domain Eukaryota; kingdom Metazoa; phylum Mollusca; class Cephalopoda; order Myopsida; family Loliginidae; genus Sepioteuthis; species Sepioteuthis lessoniana. The sequence goes on from OY757907.1 coordinate 109,029,042, forward strand.
ACAGTTCTATATTTAACAATTTAGTGTAAGTACAGTTTCAATGTCAAAAACAGTTCCATTTCAAACAATTCAGTTTAGCATAAGCACGCAGTTTAAATGTAAGTACATTTTGTCAAAAATATTTCTAATTCAACCAATTCATTTAAGTGTAAGTATGCAGTTAGTTCTAGATAGGACCCTACCATTCCAGGCCAGAGTGGACCTAGAAGCAATGGCAATGAAGGAGTACTCCACATTCCCCAAAGGTTCAGCATCACTGGAACCTCACCATCAGATTGTTTAATTTCATATCCAGGACTCTTATTAGGGGGGGGGGTCTTACCCCTCTGCAGAGGTGCAGTCAGTGTATTCTACAGTCCCAGCTGACTAGGCAAAGGTCTCTCCAGGAACTTATTCTTTAGTTCTTATCTGCAGTATTTACTGACTGCTGCAGATTAATGGTTTGAATAATTGTGGTGAAAAGCAACTGAAACTAAGAAGAAAGAAAAATCTCTGTCAAAAATTAATAATGTTTAAAGTTTGTGGAATTAGGGTCATTTGGAAGAGCAAACCTGATTCCAAAAGAAATATGCAGTTTGCTTGATCTCTCTATGTAATGACTGTCAGTACCTATAAAGGCCATTTTTTGTCACTCTATTTAAAACAGGTAAATTTAGAAACGATGTTTTACAGCCTGTTTATTGTGATATGGATAAAATGGTGACAGATAATTAAATGTGTGTATGTGTGTGTTTTTTTTTAATATGACATTAATAAAAGAGAAATGCCAGGGTAACATTCAGAAGATAAATTTTCAAACTATTCCAAAATTTGTCCAATCTTAGACTAAACAGCAAATTACTGTATGGTGTATGAGCATTTTAGGCTAACATATAGTACCTCATCAATCATATATAAATATCTTGAGTTATTCAAAATGGCAGCTGCTTGTGTTCTAGAGTCCTGTCAAAAAATCCTACGTTGAAGGTAGCTGTGGGCACACATGAATATTTTAGACAAGATTTTATCCACTCACATTTGCATGTCTTTTTTTTTTCTAGTAAAGGAATAAGTGGACCATAACAATTTCATCATATTTGTGGAGTTTTGTTAGTCAACTATTTTTGTTGTTTATCTCTTTGATTAACTTTTTATTCTAAAGTATCTCTCTTGTTAGCATCTTTTTTCTTTTTGGTGGTGATTGAATGATTGATTTTATCAGTATGTCAACCCGTCTGGAATTATTTTATGCCTAAAGGTTAGGGAATTGCATAAATTATGTTAATATCTGCATTTTTTTGTGTAGTTTCTTAACATTATTTTTCACATGACTATGTGATATTAATTATTCCAATTGAATAAAATAATTTGAAGATGAATCTATTTGACCCATAGATGGGACTCAAACAGGTACTAACACTCCAGCTCAGAATGGACCTTGTAGTAATCAGAATGAAATGAGACTCCATATTCTGCAGAATTTGAGCCACGTCAACATATTCAGTTTAGTGTCATACTAAGGACACCTCTTTTTTCGGAGGCGGTGTCTTACCCCTTGATAGGAGATACAATCAGCTTATCCTAAGCCATTCTGATTTAAGTGACATAGCATGACACTTACCTGTTTGCATCATGTTTTTTGAATTAACCGAGCTGATAAATTTTCAGACCCTTCACACTGTATTTATTATATAGGTTAGAAGCATTGAGGAAGTTTGTTTTAATCAATTTAAAGATATTTAAATTCATCAAAAAATCACATGATGAGAATTTTAGTTAGCAGTTTGATGATTATAACAATCATGAATCTTTATAATAAAGCAAAAATAATTATTCTTTCTTTAGATATCCTTAACAACAAATACTTTTATACAACTGATAATAAATGTTGCATGATTATCATATATCTCATAAATAATCCTTATCCTCAAATTTAGCTTAAATTTTATATAAGAACATTATATGTTATGGTTTTATATAAAATATGAAAAGCAGCTTCAATGATTAGCTTTTGGTCATTGGAGTGGTTTTCATGTCAGTTTTTATCTGTATTTTCAATTTATGTACAATTTCTAATTCAGAAAGCTGATTACTTATTAAAAATTTAAAAAAAAAACTGTCTGCATTCTAAGTTTTAGAAAAATTGGTCATTGGTAGAGAATATGAGGTTTGTTATATTTTGTTTTTATATTTTCATATATATTAATATCAATTAAATAAATGTAATTTGTTTGAAGGAATCATTTCTAAAGAATTGAAACCAAGATATTGCCTTTGACTGTATCAAATAGATTATGAGGACTGCTCTAATCTGCTTTCAAGAAATAGAACAATCAAACTTAATTCAAAATGTATCTCAAATCCTTTCAGAAAGAACAAAAAAAATAAATGAGACAAACTTTTTTAAAATCTAATTTTTATTTTTAATTTACTCAGAGATATAGATGAAATATGTGACAATTTTATATAACAGTAGTGTAATCATTATTGCTGTGGAAAACGGACACACCAACAAGAGTTCAAATCCTGAACGAAGTTGATTGCATTTCACATAGCTCTAATACCCTTGGGGAAGGGATGAATCCAATTATTATCCCTCCTGCTATGGGTAAATAGTATGGCAAACTGGGTTCTTTAGCTTTGTTTAGGCAACCAGTCTAGGAGAAGGAAAACTCAGAATTCAAACCTGTGTAATTGGGGTAGACTTGTGTTTGTCAGCGTGTATGTTTCCAAGCCTGTATTGGAAGTTGGTGAACGAAAATTTCTGTGTAAAATGAAAAGTCAACAAAAGTAAGCAAAACAATAGAATCAGCAAGAAGTTTTATCATCATTATCCTCATCATCATGTCGCGCTGCCAGCATGGATCTCCTTGAACCCCTCCCACCACCCATCTCTATCGTCCATCACTCCCAGCAGGTCTTCAAGGCTACATCCTGTATTGGAACATATATGCATATAGGTTCAAGCTGGTCATCCTGCCTTTGCTTGTCCATGTGAAGGGGTCCACTGGAGTATATCACTTATGAGTTTGTCCCTACTTCTCCAGCAGAGTCCACATGTCTGTTTCATCTAACTTGGATAGTTTTCATGATGGATGGAAGCAGCTGCTGCTTTGTTGGGTGCTGCCTCCAGGACTTGTTCAATATTACTCAAAGCATTCTTGTGTAATTTCTCTCAAGCTTTTTCTCCATACGTTTAGTTAGCATCCATGTAGTGCATCCATACAGCAATATCAACATGACCGCTGCTTGGACAAAACTGCATTTTATTTTATCAGTCAGTCTGACTCCTATATGACAGATAGCCTATCGATGGCTGTCCATGCCTTTGCTAGTTGCGTGTTGATATCTCACAGCTGATGAGACACTGCTTCCCTGGTAAGTGAACCTGTCCACTAATTTCAGAGAACTACCATTTAGTGTGATGTCACCTATTTGAATAAAGCACATGTATTCCATCTTGTGTGTGTTGACATGGAGGTCTATGCCAGCAGCTGCTTGTTCCAGACTATGTGGCAGGGTTTTGGCTTGGGCGGGTGTATTTGCTAGAAGCGCTATGACATCGGCGTAGTTTGCGTCCATAATTGTTTTTGAGGAGTATCTTCTGCTTCTTTCCTTTGTCAGCTTGAAACTGTTGTCTTTCATTTTATCAATAGACATTCTAAGCTTGTAGTCTAGACAGATGATAAAGAGGTATGGGGCTAATGTGTCTCCTGGCCGCACACCTGCTACAATGTTGAAGTGGCCCGTGTCTCCATCTCGGGAGAGGATTTTTACTTTCGTGTTTTTTATATAGCATCATTATGGCTGCAACAATTTCACAAGAAGTTTAAGAGCAACAAAATTGTCTTTCATATATATTATTATTATTATTGTACAATTTATACAGACTATAAAGATGGGATAAGCTTATTAAGACGGAATACCTTTCGACCATGTGTTCCTAATGCCTGCTTCTCTGCTACTACCTACTTTTTCTCCCTTGTCCATTATCTCATGTCCTTTTCAAAATCTTAAAAGAAAGTTGGTAGGTTAGAAAAAATATATATGTTTTCTTCCTCCACCAGATAAAGATCAGGAGATGAGTGGGTGTATGTTATTCTTAGCTAGCTGGCTTTGCATGTCATGTGGGTTATTAGGCGCCAACAGTCTTTGAGTTGTTTTACATGTCGACTCTAAAAGGTTTTTAAATTGTGAGTTAGTGTTGGTCAAATTCATCCTTGATAAAATATATATATATATATACTACCTATGAACCATTACACCTGTTTAACTCTGAAAAATTGAGCTTGTGTCACATCCTACCAGTGTGAAGTGGGGTGGGGGTAAATATATACATGCAGCACTTGAATGTTTTAATATCAGGTTGTTTTTTTCATTTGAAAATAAAGTATTTTGCCCTAAATGTCTGATAGTTATATCATCATCATCATCATCATCATGTGCCGCCAGCACGGATATCCTTGACCATCTCTCGCCACTTTTCCCTATCGTTCATCGCCTCTGGTAGGTCTTCTGGGTTACATCCTGTGTCCTCACATAGCTGCTGTATGTAAGTTCGGGCTGGTCGTCCTGCTTTTGCTTGGCCATATGTGGGGGTCCATAGGAGTACGTCACTTACGAGTTCGTCCTTGCTTCTCCAGCAGGGTCCGGCGTGTCTGGCTCGTCTGACCTGTATTGTTTTCGTGATGGGAGGCAAGTGGCCGTACAGTTGGCGTCTCGTGGGGTGTTGTTGCGAGGACTTGTTCAATATTGCTCTCAACATTCTTGTATAGTTGCCATCAAGTTTCTTCTCCAGCCGTTTGGTTAGCGTCCATGTAGTGCATCCATATAGCAGTATCGATACAACCGCTGCCTGGAAGAAACTGCGCTTCATTTCATTGGTCAGGTCTGATTTCCATATTATTGAGAGCCTATCTATAGCCGTCCATGCTTTCGTCAGTCGTGTGTCGATGTCGTTTTCTGTTGATGAGACGCTACTTCCTAGGTAGGTGAATTTGTCCACTAGCCTCAGAGAGGCTCCATCTAGAGTGGTAATGTTGCCCGTTTGGTTGTAACACATATATTCAGTTTTGTGCACATTGACATGGAGGCCAATAACAAAGAACTCAGACTATAACACTCTGCATATGGAGACACCTCTATTACCCCCTTCGTCTTACATTCTCGCATCAACCAATATGGCCGTTTGTTTACTTCCGAATCCCGAATAACAACTTCCCGTATTGAGAGTATCAGAGGAGATAACTTGCATGCTTAACACCATGTGCCTGTCACTGTTCAGTTTATCTATTTCCTGCTAATCAATGCTCCCAAATATTTTTTTTCAACCAGTTTGGTTTTACTTGGGGGATCATTGAATAAATAAGGTGAATTTTGCCTTAGGAGTCAATAGTGGCGGGTCTTTGCATGTTCTAGCAGGCTGTCAGCATGATCTTCTTTACTGACAGCTGTACCCAAAACTTTTTTTTCTAAGAGTCAGTCCATGGAATGTCTTTTTAACTCAATCTCCTCGAGGTAAACACGTGTTTTGCTCATTTGTAAAGTAAAGTAAAGTTGGCAACCTTAGTCAAGGGTGACCCAAAGGCTCCCTTTTCAATATCTACTACATTTTACCCTTGATTCTTACCTTATAATGCTGAGTGTTTAGCAAGGTGGTATCAAGTACCCTTTTTTTGAGTCTTTGGTATGATTCAATGTGGGATTGAACCCCAGTCTCCCGGACCATTGGCAACACTCTCCTCATTAGACCAAAGGCCCAGTTAAACCATACTTTTCTGTAAGCATTAAACATTCTTTTGTAAATTTCATATGGTTTGCAATTCTCAGCCAATGAAAACTTGATAAAATACCTATGTTCAAGCCTAGAGCACTCTGTTTGATTTTGAATAGCCTCAAAACAAATTATTTTTGCAGGATCAAAATAGTTTTTGCAATAAACTAATTCCAAACAAACTTATTGAATCATCCTCCTATACGTCCAGACATTTTCAGTGAGCTCACTGTCTTAACAATTGACCTAATGAAAACACTGTGGGCAAAGTTTGCTGTTTAAATCATGATTTTGTTGTGTTTGCTGTCTATACTGAAGTATTCTCTACTTAGAAAATGAACTCTTGCCTTTTATTCATATAACATAATTTGTCCAAATTCAAAAGCAATCCTTGATAGTCTTTTGTATTACTAAAATTCTCACATTTTACAGTGCTAGATAGAGAAAACATCCTATCATCAATCTTGCCCAGTCAGCTGGGGCTGTAGAATACACTGACTGCTTCTCTGCAGAGGGGTAATACCCCATCCCAACCCGACGAATGTCCTGTATATGACACTAAACAATCTGATGGTGAGGTTCCAGTGTTGCTGGAGCTTTGGGAAATGCAAACCACCCCTTCATTGCCATTTCTCCCAGGTCTACTCTGGCCCGGAGCGGTAGCACCTGATAAGGGTCCTATCTATGGGTTAAATAGAACTAACAGCATACTTATGCTAAACTAAATTGTTTGAATCAGAACTGTTTGACTAAACCGAATAGCTTGAAATAGAAATGGTTTTGACAATTAAACTGCACTTAAATTTAAACTGCATGCTTATGCTAAACTGAATTGTTTAAAATGGAACTGTTTTTGACATTGAAACTGTACTTACATGAAATTGAATTGTTTAATATAGAACTGTTTTGATATTTAGCTGTGTCTAAAAATCTGTACTTATACTAAACTGAATTAGCTGAATTAGAACTGTTTTGACAATTAAACTGGGTACTGATGCTAAACTGAATTGTTTGAAATAAAGCTATTTGCATAAAAATGGATCTGGCATTAAATAACCTACAAAGGTTGAAATGCCATAAAACCCAAACCACCATCCTATCATCAATCCACATCTTTCATGCTTCACTTTGATAAACAAGCTTTCTGGGTTGGATCTTTCACCTGCTCTTTTGGATTAGGTTTGGACATGGTTATTTTTACTTAGTGGCACATCAACCCTTGTGGGTCATTTAATATCAATACCAATTTTTTTTATTGTAGTGATTTGGTATCTCTCTAGATTTGAAATCAACTGCTTAGGATTCTTTTAATGTTTAAATTTTCTTGTATAGTTTTAAAAAATTTTTTTTGGTATTATATTGTTTGGATCAATTTTTAGGAATGGATCTTTTAAGCTATTTTTCTCATAATGATTTTAATTAGGTAAAACTGAAATCACTGCTGCTTTCTAATATATGTTTCATATTATGTTGGGAAGGGTCCTCTTTTTTTAGGAGGAATTAGAATTTAATATATGTATGCTTTATCCAGATTTTTGTCAGAAGTACTACTTCCTTCTTTAATTTTTGGAACATTGGTATGCATCACTCATTGCTCCAGAGAACATTCTCATAATAGTGAAAATTGACCATAAAGTAACCAAATTCTAAGTCAGTTTGATATATTCTGGAGATACAATTACCATTATGGTAATGTCTGTTGGAGAAGGAATTGGTTGTTTGCATTTCACTTCACATGATCACATTTAGAAAAAGGATAAATCCATCTTTTCTGCCTCAAGCTATGGGTAAATAAATGGGCAGACTGCATTCTTTATTCTTGTTGAAGAAAAACTAAAATCCAACCAGCTTTACTCCACTTAAAGATTGACCTTTTTTTTTGCATTCTACATATGGCAGATGGGTTGGGTAAATTCATGTATTCTTTGTGGACAGCTACTGTTTCATTGCTAATCACTTACTTGGATGAAGAAACGGTCTTACTTAAATTCTTCTTCTTGAAATTAGATAATTTTTAAAGTTTTTTTAATTCTTGTGCCATTTTGTAAGTGATTTTATGATACTTTATAACAGACATTTTCAGCTTTCTTTATTCTTGGCATGTTGTCACTTTAATTCTCCCTGAATATGGTTTGCATGACAAACAACCAGTCATTTGAAATGTTTGGCCAATTCCATGAATCACAGACCTTGGAACTTTGCCTATCCTGCTAAGACTTAACAAATACTTGTAATGCTGTTGCTAACTTCTATGAAATTCGATTTTTAAAGACATTTTGAAACAAAAATGACCATGTGATAATATTTTGTCAATGGTATCAGGATTTTAGCAAAGTGTCTGCCAGCTCAACGAACCAATTTGACTTATTAATTTAGTGTGTATATTTATGATTCTGCAAAATCATATGTATACACACAGACACACACACTTGCCCAGTTGGCTGGGGCTGTAGAATACACCGACTGCACCTCTGCAGAGGGGCAAGACCCCCCCCTAATGAGTGTCCTGGATATGTCACTAAACAATCTGATGGTGAGGTTCCAGTGATGCTGAACCTTTGGGGAATGCAGAGTACCTCTTCATTGCCATCACTCCCAGATCCACTCTGTCCCGGAGTAATAGCACCTGATAAGGGTCCTATCTATGGGTTAAATAAAACTAAACCATACTTCTTTCACTATACTGATTTTTGCATTTAAACTGCGTATTTATGCTAAACTGAATTGCTTAAAATAGAACTGTTTTGACATTTGAACTGCGTAGTAGTGCTGCACTGAATTGCTCAAAATATAACTGTTAAGACGTCGAAACTGTGTACTTATGCTGAACTGAATTATCCGAAATAAAACTGTTTGATATATAACTCTGTGTATTGCTCACTCGGCTGGGGCTGTAGAATACACTGACTGCACCTCTGCAGAGGGGTAAGACCCCCCTAACGAGTGTCCTGGATGTGACACTAAACAATCTGATGGTGAGGTTCCAGCAGTGCTGGAGCTTTGGGGAATGAGGAGTACCCCTTCATTGCCATCGCTCCCAGGTCCACTCTGGCCCGGAGTGGTAGCACCTGATTGGGGCCTATCTATGGGTTAAATAGAACTAACAGCATACTTGTGCTAAACTGAATTGTTTGACATAGAAATGTTTTTGACAATTAAACCGTACTTACATTTAAACTGCGTACTTGTGCTTAAATGAGTTGTTTTTTGACATTAAAACTGTATTTGCACTTAACTGAATCATTACATATAACTGCTTGAATAGTTTGAAATAGAAATGTTTTTGACAATTGAACTGTGTACTTAGGCTAAACTGAATTGTTTGAAATAGAACAGATTATTTACATAAAAATGGATTTGGCGTTAAATAACCTACAAAGGTTGATATGCCATAAAACCCAACAAACCAAACAGACACACACAATTTTGCTTTGTATATAGTTCTAACATGAAGTTAACTTTTAAATTAGAGATTAACCAAATCTGACAAATTTTAAAGCATTTACTTACAACTGACAAAGATTAGTTAAATAATATTAATACACTCATTTTAGAATTTTCTCCCCTCCTACTAAAGAAGCAAAACATATCAACAATTTCAAAAATACATACATACAAACTTAGTTGTATATTAAATTTGTCCCTCTTCAATAAAATTCATGAGTTACTTCACAAAATATGACGAAATATACTTGCCTCATTTTTATTTACTCAAAATGGTAACACATTGTTAAGGTAATATGGAATTTATATTTTATCAGTACTTAACATGATGTAATTACTATTTCAGTTTGTCACTGTCTCTTGAACCCATTGCCAGGAAAAGAATTTTTTTTCTTTTCTTACTGGACAATAGGTTAAACTTAGTATTGAAAGTCTGCTTGATTCCTCAAAAGCTTATTGGAAAATGAATGTTTTCAATGGCTCGCCTAACCAGAACACTCAGGGACGGTGTCCTCATAGTGTAGTTTTTTTTGGTTTGGTTTCTTTGTTTAATGGCATATCAACTCTTTTTAGGTTATTTAATGCCAAAGCCATTCTCCTTGAAGAACAGTAGTGGTACTATTTAACCCATAGCTGGGAGGATAAGGGGGTTCATACCTTTCCCAAGGGTATTTGCCCGAATGTGAATGTAATAGCGCGACTGGAGTACGAACTCGCGTACTACGATTCCACAGTCCATCGCTTTAACCATAACACCACGAGGACACCCCCTCATAGTGTAGTGGTTAAAGCACTGAACTATAAAATTGTAGTAAGTGAGTTCAAACTCTAGTTGTGCTATTACATTCACTTTCGGACAAATACTCTTGAGAAAGGTATGAACCTCCTTATGCTCCTAGCTATGGGTTAAACAGCATCATTTCTGTTCTTCTAGACGGATGGATTTGGCATTAAATAACCCAAGAAAGTTGATATGCCATTAAACAGAGAAACCAAATCAAACCAGAACATTTACTCATGTACTACATCTACAAACAGTTGACTGTTCAGTAATTAGTATTTTCAGTGGAATGTCATACAGTCAAAATGAACATTATTTAGTATTATTGTTACATACAGAAATCCCTTCTGATATACTAATACAAACTATCTCACAAGCAAGAACAATAAATAAACAAACAAATAAAACACTGCAAACATACATTTCAAAAGCAGGATGTTGTCTAGACGATGGTCAAAAGCAAAATGAATAAAACACATTACTGCTCAGGTAGGCTCTGCGCATCCATCCGGTTGAAATGTAATTTTATATTTACAATTTAAAAGGTCCTTTTCTTTTTGCTTTTTACCCAATCAGCAACCTTCCCCTTCAAAGTTTTTTGGAACCGATTTAACCCAAACACAACTATAAAATGGTCAACGAAAGTTCAAAAAGTCACTTAGCTCTGAGACCTCGAGAGAAGAACATTTATCACAGTTCCTGCAGCATTCAACATCACACAACTTATCTGAAACTTCTTACTATGGCCCTTTGATGGAAGCCACATGACCTTAGAATCCCCACCCCATCAACATTCCATCTTTTCAACATGGACGTTTCTCCTTCCTTATCAACATAAACTTTGGTTAACCACATAAGTCTGTGATTCACCCCTACCAACACAAATATTGGCACATTTTACTTCTTGATTTTCACTATCATTCAACAAACATCAAATTTCCAAAAATTAACTCATTCCTTTCGATTCAACTTGGAACATTTTCTTCTCAATTTCACAGATATTTTTATATTCACTAGCACAATTGTTCAAACCTTTTGTTTCTTGTTTGTTAATATAATTGTTAAATTTTTCACTGGTCTTCTTGTTTGATTTGCAACTCTGTGTTTCGTCCTTTCTTTACAACCATGTGCATATTTACAACATTATTTATTGCTAAACTGTACAGCCTTGTTATTCTGTAACCAAAAATAAAGCCCAGTTGGCCAGGGCTGTAGAATGCACTGACTGCATCTCTGCTGAGGGATAAGACTCTCAATGAGCATCTTGGATACGACATTAAACAATCTGATGATGAGGCTCCAACCCTAGAGATTTGAAGAATGTAGAATACCCTTTCATTGCCATTGCTCCATAGTCCACTTTGACTTCGCAAGGTAGCACCAGATAGTCCTATCTATAGGTCAAATAGAACAAACTATGTGCACAAACAAATGACTCATGTTAAATTGTGACTGTTGTAGAGCAATACTTGAAACCATTTAACTGTGTGCAAAAAAATCAGAGCTCAGGCTTGTTTAAGAATGTTATCTACAAATGTGTTTACAAATCATACAGGGTCAGGCAAAATGATCTGACACACCTGATTTAAATCCATGTGTTTTTTTTCTCTGGGGATACCTCAAGTCAAAGGTATACAGTAATCACCCTCAATCTATTGAACAACTTAAAGATGCAATTCATCAAGAAATTACTGCCATTCCACATGAAATGACCTGCCGAGTTATAGACAACTTTCGTGAACGCCTTCGACAGTGTGTAGACAATAACGGATCCCATTTGACTGATTTAATTTTCAAAGCCTAATGAAATAGAATGGCATTATATGTACTTTTCGAAAATAAAAACACTTTTTGATTTCTTTACTTTATTTGTCTTTTATTAAACCTACAAATATGTCAGATCATTTTGACTGACCCTATAAATATATTTAATATAAACAGGATTTGGCATTAAATAACCTATGATGTTTGATATGCCATAAACCCAACCAAACCAAAAATAAGTACACCCCATGCCAAACTCTGTATAATTAGTATATTTTCAAACCAAACTTAATTAATTTCCTAGTAAGAGTTTCAATGCTATAAAGTTTGGTAACAAATGATAACATCCATTTTGACTTTATGGTGCCCCACTAGAAATGATAAAATCTGGGTTTCTTTGGTTTTGAAGAAAATAGGCTTTCTCATTGGCCTAGTGGGTAGAATGTTTGCCAATGTGTTCAATCCAAGGTCACGTCATACCAAAGACTTTAAAAATGGTACTTATCCTGGGTAAAGTGGAACAGTCCAGGGAAAGGAGAAGCGCCCTCTCTTACACCTCGGTGTTGTAACTATTGAAAAGGGGGTCTTCTGGTCACCAACTTTACTTTTTACTTTAAAAAATTGTTCTGTGTAACATCCATTTTGACTTTATGGTGCCCCACTAGAAATGATAAAATCTGGGTTTTAAAAATAAGATAATAGTAGTAGCTATTGAAAAGGGAGCCTTCTGGTCGCCAACTTTACTTTTTACTTTAAAAAATTGGTCAGTGTAAACTTATTTATGATCAATGCTGTACATACATATGAACAAATTTTAAGATATAAAGAGCATCAGTGAAAAAAGTCCTTTATAAGATGAAATAAAATGTTATGAATGAAGTTATTAGCCAAGAACACTTTGCAAGCAACAATACTGTTTTGCTGATCATTTTCCTGTTTTCTTATAAGATATGAAAGCAGATATTCTGATGGACATTTTTCCTGACAACTTTTCATGTACTTCAGTCACAATGTTGGCTAATGGAGAATTACTATCTTGGCAAGAATAAAGGTGTTGACAGATTTACCAATAAAGTCAGAAGAAATAAGAAATACTAGAAAACAACATTGATTAGATTTCAGTTCTTTACATACAAAAAGAAATGAAATGAATAAAAAAGCCCCAATCAATAATCAATGGTTGATTCAAAGAGAATCATCACAATCATCAAAGAATGCAAACCCACAAGAGAAACAGATTTTTTTTATACGGACTTATGACTATCTCATCTAAGTAAGACATAATTAAGTTAATTATTATAAAAAGATAGTTACATAAAAAAAAGTACTTTATGACAACTAAATGTTGAACAAATCCTGGAAGTAGTACCCTACAGAACAGGAGTTGTATGGCCACTTACCTTCCATCTCACAAACCATCCAAATAAGACAAAAAAGACATGAATAAAAAAGTGTTGGTTAAACAGCAACAAATTTATATTCATCAGCTCTGTATAGATAGTGGATGCTATCAACAAGACTTAACAAAAGCAATGACTAATAGGGATGGATGCCAAGACAGTGTCAAAGGGATCCATGCTGTCAGCATGCCTGATGATGATGATATATCATGTTGATGATGATGATGATATATATATATAAGCTGAGGTAAAGAAGTACTGAGATTGATTCTTTAAAATTCAAATGATATGTGCCCTCCAGAATGATTTGTAAGTCGGTGCCAATTCAGAATACTTTTTTGATCTGCAGTTTTTGTTAAAATACAAAATTGTTTAAGTGTAGCATCCTCTATACTACCCAGATCTAGATCTTTTACAAATAGTGGCATTGAATGCCATGCACTGAGGATGATTAGAGTCAGATGAATGTAAATGTCCATCGTTACAAAAAGACTTTGCTCCAAGTTATATATTAAGTATTCCTGATATACATAATTTGTACACAGTTGATTCCTATCTAATCATAAAAATTGTATGGTTTCAAGTAATTATTCCTATTTAATAATTATCATTAGTTTGTACACACTTATATCATTTCTAATAAGTAATAATACTAATTCTTAGTTTCACCGGACAATTCTTAATACAAACTTACTGTTATATTGATAGCTATTGACCTTTTACAGGCCGGTTAGTTCATGGATTTCAAAATATATATACCATTTTGGGCACTAGCGTGATAGGTAGGGCAGACAAGCCAGGGTTAAGAGGCAGCCCTGTACAATACTTGTAACCATTTAACTTTGTTGACTTGTTTCCATAAACTAAAAAATTCATCAAGGGTAAAATTTAAGGACTTAAAAATACAATGGTGTAGCTAGATATCATATCAAAGTCGGAGTTTCCAATATGCTTTGACCCTTGGAAAACTCACTGGAATAAGTGAGATGCTTTGACCAATAGAAAACTCACTGGAATTGATGAGATGCTTTGACCAATGAAAAAATTACAGGAATAAGTGATATGCTTGAACCAATGGAAAAACTTACTATAATAAATGAGATGCTTTGACTAATAGAAAACTCACAGGAATAGTTGAAATGTCTTGACCCATGGAAAAGTCGTTGGAATAGGTGAGATGATTTGACCAGTGGAAAACTCAATGGAATAGGTTAGATTCTTTGACCAATGGAAAACTTACTGCAATAAATGAGATGCTTTGACTAATAGAAAACTCACTGGATATTTTAAAACATACCATTTGTGTGTGTTCTCTCTCCATCTCTCTCTCTCTATATATATATATATATATATATGGGACTTTAGTTTTATAGGCTATATATATATATATATATATATGGCCTTTGAAATTAAAAATGATCAGCCATGTTTAAGTATGTATACATCAGATCCCTCTCCTACAGGCAGGATGTGACAAAAGGCTAATTTTTAAGCAAATGAAAGCTTATTTTCCTTTTCTTAGACTGATTATCACACCAAGATTAAAGAGCTTAGTCTTATGTTGTGGGATAGAAGAGAAATTTATGCCTTCCTTAATGGTATAACCACAAAGGAAAACTAGTATGGTGACCTACTTATACAATGATGAACTCTTCATCCTTCATAAACACTAACCCTATTTTACTCTCACTGAGACTTTCTCCGAGCAGTCAAACCTGACATTTCAGGCAGCCATTTCTATTTCTAAAACTCTTATTTTGTATCTATATTCTGTGTATTCAGTACACTTGTTCAACCTACTTTCTCTTCTTTCTGTGTCCCTAACAGGTCACAACAGAAACACAATTTGCCGCATTCAGGATTTGAACTCTGGTTGCTGGGTTCATCAACTTCAGTGATAACCCATTTGCCTTAAATGTGTTGGTAGCAACCAGATCTGTTCATTACTTCAATACTATCATTAGTAATTATCAATAAAACACATATTTGACATCGTTACTGAGCAAGTTATAAATAAAATAAATAAACTGAATTGTTTGACATAGAACTGATTAGAGTGTTCTCCAATGGTCCCAGAGACCTGGGTTCAATCTCAGGTTGCATCATACCAAAGAAGTATAAAGGGTAAAGTGGAGCAATCCAGGGAAAGGAGTAGCGCCCTCCCCTACACCTCAGTGTAGTAGCTATTGAAAAGGGAGCCTTCTGTTCACCTTCAACTACAGTCGCCAACTTACTTATTTGTATAACAGTGGATTTGACATTGAATAACCTATAACTTTTGATATGCCATAAAACCTAAACAACCAACCAAAAAATCATAACACCCCAGATATAATAGTTCAGGGAAGCTCAAAAGCCATGTGATATCATCATGAAAATACTTGGTCATTCATTTCTTGGTTGTATTTTGCATGTGGTAAGAAGCCAAGTGTTATAACTAATGTCCACTTTGGATTTGGTTGGTTGGGTTATATGGCATATCAACTTTTGTAGGTTATTCAATGCCAAATCCATTTTTATGCAAATAGTCAGTTCTATTTCTAACAATTCAGTTTAGCATAAGTACACAGTTTAATTGTCACAAACATTTCTATTTAAAGCTATTCAGTTTATTCCAACAGTTCTAATTCAGACAATTCAGTTTAGTATAAGTACAGATTTTGTTTACACACAGTTAAATGTCAAAACAGTTTTATATTAATCAATTTAGTTTTGTGTAAGTAGTGTTTCAATGTCAAAAACAGTTCCATTTCAAACAATTCAGTTTAGCATAAGCATACAGTATAAATGTAAGTACAGTTTAATTGTCAAAAATATTTCTATTTCAAGCTATTCAGTTTAGTCAAACTGTTCTGATTCAAACAATTCAGTTTAGCATAGGTATGCAGTTACTTCTATTTAACCCATAGATAGGGCCCTATCAGGTACTATCATTCGTGCTCAGAGTGGACCTGGGAGCAATGGCAATGAAGGGCTGTTCTGCATTCCCTAAAGCCCTGACATCACTGGAACCTCACCATCAGATTGTTTAGTGTCATATCCAAGACACTCATTGGAGGGGGGAGTCTTACCCCTCTGCAGAGGTGCAGTCGGTTTATTCTACAGCCCCAGCCGACTGGGCAATACAGTTTAAATCAGATTTATTTCAGATAATTCCGTTTAGCATAAGTACACAGTTTAGATGTCAAAACAATTCTATTTTGAGCAATTCAGTTTAGCATATGTATGCAGTTTAAATGCAAAAAACAGTAAAGTCAAGAAACCACGGTTTAGTTCTATTTAACCCATAGGTAGGATCCTTATCAGGTGCTACCACTCTAGGCCAGAGTAGACCTGGGAGCAATGGCAATGAAGGGGTACTTGGCATTCCCCAAAGCTCAAGCATTACTGGAACCTCACTATCAGATTGTTTAGTGTCATATCTAGGACACTCGTTGGTGGGGGGGTCTTACCCCTCTGCAGAGAAGCAGTCAGTGTATTCTACAGCCCCAGCTGACTGGGCAAAGTCTGAATTTTATAAATATGAAGTTAGTAAATCATTGTTCAGTTATGTACAGTAGAAATTAACGGATGGTAATGTGATGATTATTTTTGTTTTATGATTTGAGCTGCACATGGTATAATGGTTATCATTGTAAGAAATGGACAGGGGGAACAGAGTTCAAATCCTGGGTGCAGGCTGTTAGCACTTTGTATACCACTAATACTCTTGGGAAAGGTATACATTCAACTATTCTCCCTACAGCTATAGGTAAATAGTAAGCCAAACTGGGTTCTTTAATCTTGGTATGGTGGCCAAACTTGCGAAGAAAAACACTGAATTCAAACCAGACCTGGTGAGGGATGGGCTCCACTAAGCTCAAAATATGCTACATGAGTAACACTCCTATGACCAAACCAGATTATGGGATGGGGCTTCTTTTTTTTTTTTTAATGTTATGATTGACAAGATAAATTGGTAATGCCCATTAAAAATATGATTACTGCTCTTTGACTTTCCATTTATTTTTATGCGTTCTCCATCTGCGAAATGAGATATGACTCCTGGAGAAAGTGGAAGCATATGACCAGGGATTTAACAGGGTCACAGAATCAAGTAATCTTTGAATTTATATCATTTAAAAGTTAAACATTAAGTTAATGAAGGATTTGTGCATAGATTTCTACCGTTTTTTATGAATCAGTTTATGACTTAGGCAAATTTTGTAGAGAAGCAGAAAAAAAAAAAGCTGTAAAATCAAAATGATAGTCTCAATTTAAAAATGAAGTATTACTGGTTATCAAAACTCTGTTTCCGAATTTCTTAACCTTATACCTACTGGGTGCATGGAAGACAAATAGACCCCAACAACAATGCTGAAAACCATATGGGGGGTCCTTAGCAAGCCAGAACATTAGAAACAACATGAAGTTTTAAATCAACTATAATACTATGGTAGTTTCATTGATAACAGGAAGAGTAAAGCTGCTCACTCATTTCTTTTTTGTATAGGAAAGTCCCTATAGTTATATGTTGGACAGCAACATCATCACAAGCAAGTTTGAACTCTAGTTAAACTATATTTATTTTTGAACTCATACTCTTGGGAAAGGTATGAACTCCCTTATCCCCCAGCTAGGAGTTAAACAGTATCACTGCTGCTCTTCTACAAGGGTGGTTTGGGCATTAAATAACCCACAAAGGTTGATCTGTCATCAAACAAATAAATTAAAAAAACTACTGTTCTTCTACAAGAATTGATTTCGCATTAGATAACAAATGAAGGTTGACAGACTATTAAAATCAAAGAAACCAAAATTTTTTACCTATGCATGATGTATGAGATGAGTTCCTATGTTGCAGTGGCTAAAGTGCTGGATTGTGACTGCATATAAAACAAGTTCAAACTCCAGTCGTATTAATACATTTGCTTTTGATCTGAACCCCCTTATCCTAACAGCTATAAGTTAAATAGTACCACTACTGTTCTTTTACTGGGATTGGTTTGACATTAAATAACCCACAGACGTTGATATGCAACTGAACAAAGAAACCAGATCACAAATACATGACAGTGACTCTACTCATAGTTAATATTTGAAACCTGCTCGTATAGAAAAATTATGTAATGACTTCATGAATTATTTAATATAGTTTTATTTTCAAGAAAAAATGAAACAGAAATCAAGAGATAGAAAGAAATTACAGAAAAAGAAAGAAAAGAATGGATAAAATGGAAGAAAAAAAGGATGAAAAGAAAAATGGAAAAAGGAATAAAAATATTAATAAAAAAAGGGCAAAGAAAGTATTTTTTGGAAAGTAAGAATGCAATCCAATCAAAAAAGAATCATTGAATAAAAAAGTGTAAAGAGTAAATAGAAAAAGAAAGAAAACAATGAAGAATTCATATAAAAAAAACACCCCAAAAAGAATAAAGCAAAAGAAAATGGAGAGAAAACAGAAATAAGGAAAAGAAAGAAGAAAAGTTCGAAGATTGAAAAAAAAAAAAACATGAAAAAAAAGTGACATATAAGAAATAATATACGACACCAAAAAAAAAAAAAAAGAATTGATTTGAAAGAGAGGCTGAGGAGAGAATCAAGGATAAGAGAAAAACAGAGAAAAAATGACAAGCAAGTGAATGAAGGGACAATCAGTCAGACAAATCTGATGCCATGGACTGCCACACACCAAGATAATCATGCAGACAGAGAAGAATGGTAACTTCTTGCAGAACAAAGACAATCAATTTTGGCTCACAGCTGGATTCTTGCACGCACTCTCCTGCACTTGGTGTTGTCAGAATGTGCTAAAGTCCTTGACTGGTCAGAAATGTTCACTTACTTTTCTGTTGGTGGTCCTCAAAAGACAACATTGTTTTGACTAATAGAGTAGAACAGAGAGTTAATTAGTTTCAGGAAGTACCAGCAGTGTTAGGTTTAGCTGCTGGGTCTTTTTGGTCAAAGAATTGGTCCTTGGCTATCATTTGAGCCATGACGAGAATTTTGAGACACATTGCTATGTAAAGAAGAGGAAGATAATTAACTGTCTGCTGGATCAGTTGCATAAAGGAAATAGAAAGAAAAACCAAAAAAAGCAACCTAAAATTGTTACTCAAGTCTGGTGACTGTTTTATACTAATAGTAAAAATCTTTTAGAAATACTATCTCTAAATAATAAAAATGTCCTAATCTAACAATTCTTAAGTTACATGCTTATTTAATCACTTGATTTATTCTGAGATATCAATTTAGTCAGGCTATACATTAATATTTAAAACTATTTCTATCACATAATAGATGTTAAGTTTGCATGAAAGTTTCATTAATAATTATCATCGTACAGTTGTAACTTTGATGATTATTTCATATATTTTTATATATCTGTTATATCTCTAATCCATAATAGTTGTTACATTTTCATATTTCATAAACTAAATTATAATCATTATTATGAAATAGAGGTGTAATATAATGGCCGAGGGATTTCGTTTTATATATCTTGCCTTTCAGTTTAGTTAGGCTGAGAACCTTTCGCTTAGCGCATGGGTTAGTTAGGTGCAACATGAGCGCAGGTGTTCACGTCATTCAGAGATGTCAAAATAAAAATCCCAGATAGTAAATGTGACTGGGGGGGGTGAATGGCGTCATGCACCGGAAGCGTGCGCGGAGGATTTTGGAGAAAAGTCAGTTGGTTGAGTTTTAGTGTCCGAGGAAGACGGTTGACTTTCGGAGCTCGCTGAGGCTTTGCGGTGGGTGTCATGCAAATGAAAAAGTCAGCATAGAAAGATTGTGTATCACTCTCCTTATGTCGAAAAACCTTTTAACTCAAAGGTAATAAAAAAAGTTTTGTACCTGAGCTAAGAAGTCGTAAGTGTTTTTTGTGTTTCGGGATTCCTATGTGCGTTAATAAACATTCTATATCTATTTCACATATTCATGTATGGGTATGTTACAGAGATAGCTTTAATTATTACTTCATATGTTTTTACGTGTACATATTTATTTAGTGTGGGTTTTTTTTTTAAATTTAATTGTAAATATATTTTGATGTTATGATTTAAATACTAGGTTTGAGCAAAAGTTTTTTTCTATGAAATAAGTTTCAACTAAGTAATTAGCCTTTCATTTTCAAAAAAGTGTTTTGGAAACTTTTGCACACACTTAATAAATTGACATATTCATTTTATATATTTTTGATTATTATTTCAATAAGGTTTTTTTAATATTTTATTTTAGATGTATTTTCATGTTTACTATGACTTTCCCATAACAGTTGTTACATTGAATGTGTAAGTTGTTCGTCAATGGCCTGGGAGACTGGGGTTCAATCCCAAGTCGAGTCATACCAAATACTCAAAAAATGGTACTTGATGACTCCTTACTTAACACTCAGCATTATAAGGTAGGGATCGAGGATAAAGTGGAGCAATCCAGGGAAAGGAGTCGCACTCTCCCCTACACCTTAGTGTAGTAGCTATTGAAAAGGGAGCCTTCAGGTCACCCTTGACTACAGTCGCGAACTTTACTTTATATTTTTATATATTTATTTTCTTTATATATTACTAAAATTCTCATATTTTTTTCTATCTATGTGTATAACTGTAACCTAGTAAAATTCAATTCAATTCAAGAGAATAAAGCAATATCCAGTGCAATTTGTAATGGAAGGATAATTTTGTAGTATCTATATTTATACTAAATGTCTTTTTTTAATCCTCCCGATGCTAAATGGAAAATACAAATATGAAATACAAATTAGAATCTTGCATTTCCTAAATGGTGGGGTGATTTCTTGTGACATTGTGGCTAACATGCTGGACTGCAACATTGTAGTGAATGAGTTCAAACTCCAGTTAAGCTATTACATTCACTTTTGGATTAATGCCCTTGGGAAAAGCATGAACTTTCTTATTCCCTCAGTTATGGATTAAATAGTACTACTACTGTTCTTCTACAATGAAGACTGGCATTAAATAACCTATGAAGGTTAATGTGCCATTAAGCAAAAAAACCAAACAAACCATCCTTCTTCCATAGAAGTATCAATATCATCATGGACCACTGTTCCAATGAACGTCACAATAATTTCTTGGATTGTCTTGTGTATTTTAATTCTGAAAAGATTGATATTCGCAGTTTCCTTGAAACTTGTTGGCTTTGATAAACTAAATATTTCAAAATTGTCTTTTCTCATTTACCTGTTAGTTTCACATTAAAAATTATTTGATACTTTTCTCAGATTTTGTTTTATAAAGTTCTTCAACATAAAAGGCCTGGTTTTTGTCTATCGCTTGACTGTTGTATTTTTTAGAATTTTTACTTGAAATTTCATTTTTTACAATATCTCAAAAATAAAATCTTATAAAATCCCTAAGAGAACTGAAGGATCTTGTACAATATTATATGTCATCTATCATTATTGTTATCATTTTTTACTCGTCCCATTAATAAGATAGCAACAGAGGTACATTGCATCAGAAACTCCACCTTGCAAGATTTGTTCCACAGGTGAGAAACTATTCTATTTTGTGAAGTTGAGGGGAGGTGCATTAACAATAATATCAATTGTTAATTACTCAGTAAAAACTTAATTTAATTTGATTATTATTTATTTTACAATATATGGATACACTGCATGAACACTGACAAAATACATAGAAAAATGGTTGATCGGAAATACACAAAAATGCTATGTACTATCTTGAAAAAAAACCCAGAAACAACACCTCTGCAAAACAGCAAATGTACAGCCAGCGACTTTCCATTTCACCAACAATCCAAGTAAGACAATACATACTGGGTACTGCTGGAGAATTAAGGATGAACTCTGTAGTAGTAATGCCACAAACAATCTTACCTCGAAGAAACAGAAGGTGTGCTCTCTCTGCTACTGACATGCGGAAACCAGAAGAAAAGGACGCAAGTGGGGTGACTTGTTTTATGGAGGAGAACGTGATAAGCCCACGTGAAGTGTTGAGATTTAATGAGCATATAAGAAACTAATTTTGAGGTGAAAGAGAAAGAGTAGTATTTTGCTATGTCTGATTGGTGGACATATATCAGTTTGTTTTGCGTGTTAAATAATTTGACTACCCCCTAATAGGTTGATCCCACTTCGACTAGACTTCTAAAACCACAAACATAAGTAATGTTCTGCTCTGGACTCTTACAGATGGACGTGCAACTGTTAGCAGACCGGCAAAGTCTTAGAGATATTAGTTTTATGCAGACACAGGATGCAGCTAAGAGAACTTACTCGGAGTGATGTATGATAGGGATGGAGGGCAAGAGAGAGAGTCAGAGAACTCAGTCTGTGCTGTAGGCACAACTTGATGATGATAATAATGCTTTAAGATATAGAGAAGCTTTGAACTGCCATTTTTACTATTTATACCTTGTGATATACAGTATATTTGCGATTTATACACATAGCAGCAGCCAGCAGATACTCTGGGAGAGGAGTAGTGGGAGGTTGCTGACCAGAAACCCTTGGAGTAAAATGAATGAGACCTCTTTTGCCTAAGGTGCAAATTGGAATGCTGGGCAAGATAGTTTGAAATGGGACAGTTAAAAAGAAACACGTGGCATGAGCAGTTGGGAAGAAAAGGCACGACCACATACAAGAAAATGGACTGCAGAGACAAGCCCTCATAGAACATAATTTTCTGTCATGTCCATATCGAGTCTTCATGTTAACCATTGATCCTCAGATAAGTCCTCTCCGTATATCTCTTGAACTTTATTATATGTTCATATTATTTTGTCTGTTGAATGTTAACGGAATAAATGTATTTTATATGTTGAAATCCCAGTTGAGTTTAATTTTATTTTGCTAGCCATTCTGATACATTATTTTTGTGCAATAATTCCTCAACCTGTTGTCGATACCTTTTTTTTTATTTTTACCCATGAGACATCCCTTACGAGCCAAATCGAGTAAATAGGACAAAATATAAATTTTTGTTTGTTTACGTACTTCGTCACTGACATGTCTGGGACAAGCAGGAATACCAAAACATTTAGAATATTGTCCGGACGCGAGAGAAGAGACGTAACAATCTATATGAGTGGAAGCAATGACATTAGGCCAAAACTGCATAGAATATGTACTCCAAATTTGTTGACAAAATGATCAAACGTTTTGAGTGTAAAATATTCACAGGCACATATTTCAATTTTACGATGAAATATCAACCAAAACACTTAATCAATGATGAAGAAAATAACTCAGAAGTCTTGGGATGATTCTTCAATCAGGATTGATTGATTGACTTTTATGGCATATCAACACATTCAGGGTTTTTTTATGCCTAGCGGTTAGGTA
This sequence comes from Sepioteuthis lessoniana, assembly GCA_963585895.1. Taxonomy (NCBI): domain Eukaryota; kingdom Metazoa; phylum Mollusca; class Cephalopoda; order Myopsida; family Loliginidae; genus Sepioteuthis; species Sepioteuthis lessoniana. The sequence goes on from OY757907.1 coordinate 109,052,489, forward strand.
ATTATATTCAGTATATACATATACATACATACATACATGCATATATATATATATGTGTGTGTGTGTGTGTGTATATTGTACATTTATTTTTAAGAGTTTTTGGCCCAATTATATATCAAGTATTCTTATCATATACTAATAATTTGCATAGTCATATGGTTTCAAGTATTCTTAACTAATACTTATTATTGTATGGTTTCAAATAACTTGCTCTATTTATGTAATTTATGTGGTGTAATAGTTATCATCGTTGGAAATGGACACGACAACATGAGTTCAAATCCTGGCTGAGGCTAATTGCATTTCACATAGCACTAATACCCTTGGGAAAGGTATGAATCCAATTATTCTCCCTCCAGCTATGGGTAAACAGTAGGGCAGACTAAGTTCTTCAGCCTTGGTGAGGCAACTAGTCTCGGAGAAGGAAAACTCTGAATTCAAACCTGTTAAACTCCGCTTAAAAATTGACCTTGTGTCATATTCTGCCCGAGCGGAGGGGTTAGTAAATATGCTCCATTTAATATTTGTTATATAGTTTCAAATCACTCATAATAATCTTTATTAAACAACCATAGTTTGAAGTAACTATTCTTAATACAAATAATTTAGATTTATACCAAGTATTCTTATCCATTATGATTAATTTTCAAACAAATCTATATAGATGGGACACTAACAGCTACTACCACTTCAGGCACGAGTTGACTTTGTAGTAATGGCGATGAAAGAGTACTCTACACTCGCCATATCTCTGGATCTAGAGCCTCACCATTAAATGTAATTTAGTATCATACCCAGGTCACCCCTTTTTTGAGCATAGGGAGTTGTACTAGAGTATTCTACACCCTGATAAAGTATGGTTTTCTCTGAGGATAAAAACCAAGAAATCTTCAATGATTTTTATCTGTTCTTTGGATGAAGATGTAATTAGTATATGGAGGTTGAAGTGTAGGAATAATATTTTGATCCTATAAGCTTTTTTTGAGTCTATCCTATTTTGAGATATATAAAGTATATATTTTTTAATATCTCACCTTAAAAATTACCCCTGTTTTATCAGTCATCTTTCCTAGATTTGGCTTTCCATAATTTCCTTCAATTCTGTTTTTCCAGTATATTTCATGTTAAATTTAGCCTTTGTCTTGTATGCCACAAAATAGAATCTTGTTGAAATGGTAATTTCATGCTGAACAAGTAGATAATAATAAGTATTGTTTCATCACTTTTTTCCCCTTGGAATCTATGATGTTTTTTTTTTCTTATTTCTTCATCTCAATGAAAAACATGAGGGAGAATAATACTAGCTAGTAATATTGTTGGAAGCATGAAGGTATGGGATAACTGATATTCAAATGGTAGGGATTTTCAAGTAAGAAAATGAGAATTTCTTTGTATATTATTTATAACACACCTTATCCATCTAGATTGAGCTATCAATATCCACTCTTATTATCTAGCCTTATAATATCATTTTTATCTCTTATCTGACTATATCACGTGTAGATCACTTTATATTTATCATATAAGAAAATAAAGGATTCTTGCTGTTTGACTTGTACACAGTGGAAAAGAAAAATCTATTTTCTGTTCCCAGTTGCTTGAGAGTTATGATATGGACAAGTGTTTATAAATTTATCAATGGTCTAAGTTTGATAATAAAATGAATCAAATTTGCCAAATGCATAAAGGTGATACTGATATGGGAAAAGGATGTTCATATCTTAAATAGGATGTTGTACCATTACACACCAAATGTACACTTGTAACCTCACAGTTGGAAAAGTTGACGAACACACAAACCTCTGTCTTTGTTCACTAACACAAAAGTTTATTCCCTACTACCCTTTTTAAGTAGTCATTGGGAAAAAAAACAGAGTATGAAAACTGAGTTGCCTACATTAGCTGGACAGAGAGAAAAAATATGTCATGAGGACAGAAGGAGAGGGCAGAGAGAGAGCTTGAATTTTCTTCTTGGTTTTCTGTTTCTAGAATTTTAAAAAATCACACAAATTTTATTAAAAACATGAAAATCAGATAAATAATTTTAGAACTAGTCATGATATATGTAATTGCTTATGAATAAGTAAATTGAATCTTTTACAAAATGTTTTCTATTAAAACAAAGATACCAGGGTTTTATTATTCCTCATGGAACTTTGTCATTAAAAATATTATTAGGTATTATTTATTGAATATGGAGCAGCCTAAAAGCTAGTACATCCTCTCTCTCTCTCTCTCTATATATATATATATATATATATAGAGAGAGAGAGAGAGAGTTTTGTTTTATTTTAGTTTAGATGTTGTCGAGTTTGATGAGATATATCTAGCAATATCCATTTTGATTGTATAATGTTCCAGCATTGAAATACTATAACCAAAAATATGACTATGTAGCTGTCCAAAAACAAGTACACCTTATATATATATATATATATACATATACACACACAATATTTTATTTTTAGTTACAGAGTCCCATTGTGGTAGAGTCTGGTAATAAATATTCCTTAATAGTATCCATTTTGACTGTATAATGTTACACTTGACATTATAAGATTCTGATATCTCTGTTTAGAACAAAATGAGATTTTTATAAAATAAATTCTCAGGGTGTACTTATTTATGAGTGATAGTGTCTGTATATAAGTGTTGATATTTACTAAACTTGGTTTGATCTGGTGCGAAATTCTTGAAGAGTAGGCTTGCACACCACCACTACAAAAGATACTAAAATTGTTAAATCATGCAAGTTACCTCCCCTGATACTCTCAAGAAAAAAAGGGTGTTTTTCTGGGAGTGAAAGAAAAGCGACAGCCATACTCGTTTATGTGATAGGGGAACGAGGACTAAAGAAAAAAGGGTGTCTCTCCGTATACTGAGTGTTGTCTCAATTCTTTATATTTAACATTGGTTGCAGAGCTAAACGACACTATGGCTTCAAAGTATTTTTCTCCACCCGCATTACTTAAGGATAAATACAGTACATGGAAGAAAGAGATGCAGATTTGGGAGATGACGACATCAAAAATGATCATTTACTAAATCGACTCAGTCAGCTGGGGCTGTAGAATATGTGCAGAGGGATGAGACTCCACCAATGAATGTCCTGAATATATGACACTGAACAATTTGATGGTGAGGTTCCAGGAATGCTGGAACTTTGAGAAATGTTGAGTATTTCTTCATTGCTATTGCTCCCAGGTCCATTCTGGCCTGGAGTAGAAGCACCTCACAGGATTCTATTTCTGGGTCAAATTGAACTAAAATTTGTAATTAAGCTAAACTGAATTGTTTGAAATGAACTGCTTTTACATTCATTTGTGTTAAACGAAAGACTATACTTATACTAAACTGAATTGTTTGAAAATTTCATTGAATCGACTAACTCGTTGATGGCCTTAGTCAAGGGTGACCCAAAGGCTCCCTTTTCTATAGCTACTACACCGAGGTGCAGGGGAGGGCACAACTCCTTCCTCTGGATTGCTCCACTTTACCCTTGATGCGTATCTTATAATGCTGTGTGCTAAGCAAGGAAATATCAAGCACCATTTTTAAAGTCTTTGATATGACCCAGCCTAGGACTGAAACCTGGTCTCCTGGACCATTGGTGAACACTCTACCCATTAGGCCAATTTGGTGTTAAATGACCTGATAAGGGTTGATACACCATAAAATAAAACAACCAACCATTTACTAAATTTCAGTCAGAATATCTGAGATATTAGTAAGCATCCCTGAATTGTCTTATAGGACAATGATCTGGTGGGAATGAATATTAGCTAAAGTGTATCTGGTTTTGGATGGTTAGGAGTTCAATCCTTGGGTCATATGAACAAATAACTCAGAGATTAATTAGTAAAAATTAAATCATTCAAGATATCCTCTGAACATGGATTGTACATATTTGTTAAACCACTTCACTAAAGGCAAGATGGGACACAAAATTTGTACTCTGTGTCTTCATTCTCCTAAACTGGTTGTCATACCAAGGCTAAAGAGCTCAGTCTGCCATACCAAACCAGTCTGAATATGAATCTAGCTTTATGGATTGAATAACTGTTTCAGTTTGAAATTCACAGCAGGTTACCAACTTGAACAGATGAGAGGGTACAATGGCCAAATCATTGTAGTTAAAATAACAACCAAGATAAAAGTAGTCATTTAAGCATAACAAGGAATAGTTATTTACTAAATTTGATTTCTTCTGACTTGAGGTAATAATATTTTAGTGATCATATAAGATTGTACACAATGCACCAACAATTTTATGACCCAGTTGGCTGGGGCTGTAGAATACACCGACTGCTTCTCTACAGAGGGGAAAGACTCTCCCAAAGAGTGTTCCAGATATGACGCTAAACAATTTGATGGTGAGGCTCCAGTAATGCTGGAGCTTTGAAAAATGCTGGATACCCCTTTATTGCCATTGCTCCCAGGTCCACTTTAGCCAAGAGTGGTAGAAACTGATAGGGTCCTATCTATGGGTTAAATAGAACTAAACTGTACTTATGCTAAACAGAATTGTTTGAAATAGAACTGTTTTTATATTTGAAGGGTGTATTTTTGCTAAACTGAATTATTTGAAAATAGATCAAATAGAACTTAACTGTGTACTTATGCTAAACTGAATTATTTGAAATAGAACTGTTTATATGTATAAAAATGAATTTGGCATTAAATAACCTACAATGGTTGATATGCCATAAAACCAAAAACCAAACCAGCAATTTCAGTAGTGGGATGTACTTGCTAACTATTAAGACTCCTAAAACCCTCCAGATCATGTGTCCTAGGTATGATCCTAAATTTAGATAGGAATACTTAGAACTATGAGGGTCTGTGTAGAGTATTTGTATTGGATGGGAATACTTAGAACTATGAGGGTCTGTGTAGAGTATTTGTATTGGATGGGAATACTTAGAACTATGAGGGTCTGTGTTGGTTATTTGTTTTGGATGGGAGTATTTAGAACCAAGAGGGTCATAAAGGTTCCATGCCAAATATTTTCATTCCAGTGTCTCTTTGCCCAGTTGGCTGGAGGAGTAGAATACACTGCCTGCACCTCTACAGAGGGGTAAGACCCCCCCCCCACATCCCAATGTGTGTCCTGGATATGACACTAAACAATCTGATGGTGAGGTTCCAGTGATGCTGGTGCTTTGGGGAATGCGGATCACCCCTTCATTGCTATATCTCCCAGGTCCACTCTGGCCCGGACTGGTAGCACCTGATAGAGCCTTATCTATGGGTTAAATAGAACTAACTGCATACTTACGCTAAACTGAATAGTTTGAATCAGAACTGTTTCACTAAGCTTGAAATAGAAATGTTTAACATTTTTACATTTAAACTGCATGCTTATGCTCAACTGAATTGCTTAAAACGGAACTGTTTTTGACAGTAAATCTATACTATGCTAAACTAAATTGTTTAATATAGAACTTTTGACATTTGACTGTATGTAGACAAAATCTGTACTTATACTAAACTGAATTAGCTGAATTAGAACTGTTTGAATAAATGTTTGAATAAACTGAATAGCTTTAAATAGAAATGTTTTTGACAATTTAACTGTGTACTCATGCTAAACTGAATTGTTTTAAATAGAACTGACTATTTGTATAAAAATGGATTTGGAGTTAAATAACCTGCAAAGGTTGATATGCCATAAAACCCAACCAACCAACTAACTATCCATAGTCTCTCTGAGTAATAGTAGTTATTTACTGGTGCCTATCTACTTTCAAAGCAAAATGCAACAGGTTATACTGGCTTATATGGTATTAGTGAGGAGGTATGGGACCCCAAATTCAAAACCTTTTTAAATAAATATAGATGTATATTGAATAATAATAATAATCTTAAAGTTTGAACAAAGAGACTTGAACAGCATTAAATATATGATAATAAATGTAACAAAATTAGCACCAGTAAGTCCAAAGAATACCCTTAGTGCTAGACCAATTGTCTGAAAAAAAAATTGATTTATGACCCCTTGTCACTTCCTGTTTCTAGTTTAGAGATTCCTCTTTCCAAAAAGAAAAGTCAGTTGAACTCAAGACTCCAGACAAGTAAATTTGGGAAGGAACTATAAAAAAAAAAGAACGAATGTTGAAATTTTGGTAAGGAACTGGTGATCCTGTTTCACTGATCAGCAGCAGCCCCTTGGGGTCACGTGGCGTCCATTATAAAAAAGAGCCCCCTGGAGACTCTCTCTCTTTTGGTTCCACTCCCACAACTGTTAGCATCAGGTCCATTGTAGCAGCCCCTTGATGGCATATGTATTTTGGTACCTTCCACCACCCGGGACCCAAGAGCGACAAACGCACGTGCAGAGTTTAAAGGAGCAGGACACACACAGTTAAGTTCCAGCGGGCATTTTATCAGCAAACCCACTTTACCTTTAAATACCTTCACAAACCTACTTCACCCACTTTACTTTCACAAACCTTATCAAACCCTACTTTACAAAACCTTACAACTTTCACAACAATACCTAACCATACTTTATCTTACACCTTGTGAACTCTTTTTTGGACTGTTACTTACACATTCGTTGTTTATTCCATTTGGTGTAAAACCCTGTTTATTGTTGTTGTTGTTGTATATAAACTTTGTTGCATGTATAAGTCGTTCGTCCCTTTCTTCAAAAGCTGTCACCATCTCTACACTGCTGTTTAAGTACGGTGTATTCTTTTACAAAACGTAGGAATAAATCGGGCTTTTCGGGGTATATAAAAATCCCCATACGAAGGACCTTTAATGAAAATAACCTTGAACGATTAAATATATATCCACAAGATTATAAACCCATTACAGGACTTTGTAAGTAACCATATTTACTAGAAGCAAAACCTTTAAAATATTCTTTTAGATATTAAATATATTACAAGAGACCAAAAGGAAAGCTATTTATCTCTGTCCGTAAAATATTTTCATTGTAAACGTACTATTCATAACCTCTTGCTTCATATAAAACTCATATAGGTATATAGACCTACTAATTCTTGTTATTGTTGTTTGTTCTTTTTTTTATGTGTTTAAATTCGTTGTTTTGCATGTCTGTCAAAAGCCTAATAACTTGTATTATTCTATTTTACGTTCTTTTCTACTTTCGTAAATACTTATTTTATTGTTTTAGGACAACTGTTAGCGGCGACTATATCTCCCACCTTGTTTATTATAGAAGTAATTCTAGTTTCAAGATAAACCATTCGCTACAGAGGAACAATTCCTAAGCTGACTTATATTTAGCAATATTGTATGTATGAATAGTTGTAGGGATACTATAATTATCTCCCTTAAAAATTTGCCTGGGAGGGTGTCACATGACAGACTCAGAAACCCATTCTTGACCTTTTTGTTCTTGCTCTTTGAATTGTACAGACGTTGTCTCTGATTGTCACAGTCATATGACTACATTACCTACATTTTTCCAGTTAGCTTTTTCCTATTTTGACCACTGATACTTACTGCTTGCTCATGAAACAATATGGGTGTGTGTGTGAAGGGGTCCATAGGAAAACGTCACTTATGAGTTTGTCCTTACTTCTACAGCAGTGTCCTGCATGTCTTGTTTGTCTTATTTGGATGGTTTTTGGCCTAGTGGGTAGAGTGTTTGCTATTGGTCCGGGAGACCTGGGCTCAATCAATAAATTGTTTGAAAGTGAACTGTTTAATCATTTAACAGTGTGTAAACAAATGACTGAGGTTTAATTGAATTTGTTAGTGATATGTAGTTTAGCATTTACATTCCTATATTTTAAAATGGCCGTGATGCCATTTGTTCCGGAAACAAAGATGGCGGACGTCGGTAAACTAATCAGTCTCGGGAACCTATTGGTCAGGAAAGTCACGTGGTGAGTGCTCACAACTACATCCGCAACTTTGATTTTTGTCCCGAGCATTTGGAGCCGACTGCATGACAAGGATTGCCTATATATACTCTTGTCTTCCAAGAACTCATTCTTTCCATTGTGACCAGCAGAGATGGCACACTCTCTCTCTCCCATTCTCTCCATTTTGACTTACAGAATTAACACATTCTCTTACAGAGACAGCACACTCTCTCACTGTCTCCATTTTGACTTATAGAGACAGCACACACACACACACGCACACGCACACACACACACACACTCTCTCTCTCTCTCTCATTTTGACTTCCTGCAGTCAACCCCACGAAAATGTATACATTCTACAATGTTTTTCTTTCTTTTCGGTTAGACTTCTTCCAGCCTCGAACACAGCCTCAGAAATTTCGTCAAACCCCGAAAGAGACAAACAACCAACATGGGAGAAGACACGTTCCACCTAAAACACGTTGCTATATTTCTCTATATCATTACCTTACATGAAATACTTTGTCCACATCCATTTTATAGTCTATAAGACACTTTCAATATTTAGTCTTTTTCCTTAATATCCGTGTTAGTACACACATACACTCACACAGAGGAATATTAAACAGACGCGTGTTAGTTACACACACACTCAAGAATATTCAACAGATTATATTAGAATATTTGTAATGTTTCCTTTTTCATGTATTTGTTGATATATAAATTTAATTTTGTTTGTACTGCTTTGTTTTGAATGTTCTTTTGTACGTGTCGTTTCACATCTTTACTTCATTTGCCTTTTCAATAATGAAACAACAATAAATGGTGGGGGAACTAAACACCAAAACGTCACCCCCACAGTAGCACTACTTGAAATCATTAAACTGTGTGCAAACAAATGATTGATGATAAATAGAATTATTCATATTAGATAGATTGTTTGAAGTAGAACTGTTTTGACATTTAACTGTGTGTAAACAAAAAAAAAGCCTGTACTTCTGCTAAACTGAATCGTTTAAAATGGAATTCTTCATGTGTACAAAAATGGATTTGGTATTAAATAACCAACAAAGGTTGGTGTGCCATAAAACCAAAACAAATCGATTGAATTAATCCTTATTGAGTCGGAACTTGACTAATATTTCCCCTCGCACTAAGCATTTCAGTACTGTTAGCTTACCTTAAAGATAAGTAAAATCTATTATAAAATCATATTTTGAAATTTTGTCAAATCCTCTTTTACAAATATTATTTATTGATATTCCAGCCTATTTTTTAAATGCATCAAGTAAAATTAAAATAAAGAATATGTAGATAAAAATCTTTAAATAAGGGAATTGATCGAAGCTGAATAAATGAAATTATCTCCTCAACTTTATGTAGATAATTAGACTTTATTCCAATTATCTGAGCTAAACATTTAACATTTTTGATGAAGATGTAAATACAGAAAAATATATCTGCGCCAGTAAAGTCATTTTATTTGCTAAATTTTGCTTACTCTGCAAGAAGTGTACTTAGCGCAATGGCTATAGTGAAATTGAGCCAGGTAATCAGTTTCAAGTCCGATGATCCAAAAATCCAACTCTGAAATTTGCAACAACACTACAGCAGTTTTCCACGAAGTTAGAGCGCAATACAGAGCGGAAAGCCGAAGAAAAAAAAACTGTTTTATATTCATATTTATATTTGTCTCTCGTGCTCTCTTAATGTGTGGCTGGACTTGGGGAAATTTGCATACGCCTTAACCTAATCTCGCCAATTCTCTTGGCTCCGAGATCATGCCTCTTAAATTATGGCTTTAGAGCTGATGTATCTCTTTTTTTTTCTATGTTTTTTTTCTTTTTCACTCTTTTTCTGCGTCAGGTATAGGCGATCGCAGTACGTTCCCGGAGGTAAGCCATCTTCTCTTGCGCAATTGTCATAGGAAAAGCAATTGGGGACCAGATTTTAAAATCTTGGCGTGGCTTTTGATGTTTCACTTTGTGTTAATGCCCCAGGGAAAGGTATGAATCATTCTTTTTCCTCTTAGCTATGGGTAAATAATAGGATATACATGGTTCTTTAGCCTTCGTATGTTAACCAGTCAAGGAAAATGAAAACTCTCAACTGAAACCAGCTTTACTTTGCAGAAAAATTTTACCTTGTGTTACACCCAGCTCGTGACAGAAGAGTTAAGTAAATAGAAAGTTAATTTTGTGTTGCACTAGCAGTTTACAGTACTTAATGTTGCTTAATGGTCACTAATACTTAACTTTAGGATGAGAAGAGAAACTGTGCTTTTAGTATGACTTAACTGTAATATTTATTGAATATTCTTCATGACTTCTGAGCAGTTATTTATTTTCTGGCTAATTAAAAATGCTGTGTATACAGTGTCTTTGGTAGGTAAATAAATCTTTGGTACGTAAATAAACTAATATTTGAATCTAATTCCAGTGCTTCACAGAAGCTTATTACATACTATTGTGTGTATCATATATAGATGTGAGGACATAGTGGCTAACGTGCTGGACTGCGACGTCGTAGTAAGTTCAAACTCAAATCGCGCCATTACATTCATTTTCAGACGAATGCTTTTGGGAAAGGTATGAACCACCTTATCCCTCTAACTATCCGTAAAAATAGAACCCGTTATTTTGTTTTACAGGGATGTGTTTTGCATTAAATAACCCCAAAAGGTTAATATGTCATTAAACCAAACTATATAGATACATAAATGCGATACAACGGGAATAACTTTTAGCTGAATTGTAACAATAAAAATAATTGATATTAAAAAAAATATTTCAGATCTTTCTCTCTATAGCTTTGCATCAGACATTATTCGAAAGTAGAAGACTGAGATTATTAAGAATAGAACTTCAAACTGAAAACGTTCTTATTTTAAGAGTTACCTCCATATCTTTCTGATGATATATTTTGTAAGGTTGACAGACCTGAACACTGTCCTTATGTTTCTCTAGATAAACTAAATTTTTAGTTAGGCTTTGTTTTTTCAATAAACACTCACTTGTTCTACACTTCCTTGGGTTGATTAAAACATCTGATGGTGAGGCTCCAGTCTTAGAGCTTTGGGGAATGCGGAGTACCTATTCATTGCTTTGGCTCGCGGGTCCACTCTCACCCAGAATGGGTCCGATCAAAGGATCGAATAGAAATACTTAATGATTTTCTTTGCTTGAAACCATTTATCTGTGTGCAAATAAATGACTGTTAAAATAAATTATTAGTATTACATAGCAAAATTTGGAACCTTTTAACTGTGAGAAAACGAACCCTTGTGTTATGTACTTGAAAGCATTTAACTATGTGCAAACAAATGAGCTTTGGCTGGTTTAAAATGTTAGCTACAAACTATTCTTTTACAAATCGTATATGGTCCAGTCGGCTGGAGATGCAGAAACACTGACTGCATTTCTGCAGAGAGGGGGAAGTTCCCAGTAACGAGTGTTGTCCTGGGTATGATATTAAGCAATCTGATGGTGCAGCTCCAGTAATTCTGGAGCTTTGGGGAATGCCGAGTACCCGTTCATTGCCATGGCCCGGAGTGGCAGCATCTCATAGGAATTCTCTATGGAACAAATCAAACTAAACTGTGTTATTACGCCAAACTGGATTGTTTGAAATGAACTGTTTTTATATTTCACTATGTCTTAACAAAAATTTATAATCGTAGAAAACTGAATTGTTCGATATAGAACTGTTTTTGCCATTTAAATTGTTTATTTATGTAAAATTGAATTCATGGAAACAGAATTGTTTATACAGTGTAACCCGGATATAGGAGAGGTTTTCTTTGGTCCCAAATTAGAGCCTGTGTTACCTAAACAAAGTAGACCAAATCCGGATATAAGATACATATTATCCGGTCCCGACAACTCTCTTATATCAGGGTTACACTGTATGTATAAAAATGAATTTGGTATTAAATAACCTACAATGATTGATGTTCTATACCCCCCCTAAAAAATATCGTATATATTAAATATATAAATAGGATTTGGCATTCAATAAGTGTTGATATCAACTCACTAGAAGGATCATTAATTATTGATTACTTTTTTGCTCTTATAGTTTTTTGATAATGCTTTTGTATTATTTTAATCATGTTATCCTTACAGCTATTTCTAATCTCTATTGTAATTTACTAAGCCTTTTGTTGAGATGTGGCGCAAAGCCATCTGAATGTGACACATAGTGAGAGTCGAATTCATTCGTGTAGGTTTGCTAGTCTAGCTTGCTAACCATTACACCACCTGAGGCGCCCAAATAGCTTTTCTTTGTAGAATTTTTTGTGTCTCCGTCAAATTTAGTTTTCGTGTTTTTGTTTTTACTGCTTTGTTAAACGTGGGTGGGTAGTTAAACCAGATTATTTTTCTACCTCTGAAAGTTGTTTTATTTTATTTTATTGGTGGTATGATTTTTTTAAAAGTAATCTTAGCTTACTTGTAACAACTATTCTTTAGTGATGTTTTGCATGAATTCTTCGTCTGATTAAAAACTTTGTTACTTTACAGACAGTCTTTAACTTCTTGATTTTGGGACTTGTTTAAATACTCTTTGCGTTTGATACGATTACGTTTTAAAATAAACAGATCAGCTATTCATTTTTTCCCTTATGATTTGTTTTTTTTTCTTTATGGTTTGCCATCATAATTGTGTTTGTGTGTGTGTATATATATATATATATATATATATATATATATATATATATAGGGTAACGAATTATTAACAAGGAGTGGTTGTACGTGTTAGGGTTGCATCTATGGCTCAAATAGAACTATTTAACCTATCATTCAACTAATAGACATTGAATTGTTAGTTTTACATCGCAATACTTAAAACCATTTGTGTACAAACGAATATGCTCTGGCTTGTTAAAAATGTTACCTACGAACTATTTATTTACAAATCGTATTGAAAAATATATATGGGGGAAGAAAAAATACTGTTTAGTATTTAAATATTATTTAGGGATGTTTTTCTCCGGTGAGAAGAATTTTTTTTAATTGAATTTTTACATAAAAAATTAAAAAAATAATTTTTTTGATGAAAAAAAAATTTAACGGTGGTAATATTATTACATATTATTATCAGATACAATGTTTATACATTCCTCTTTTAAAAAAAACAAACAACAATTTGCTAAAATTCTATTTCTAATTCTGAAACATGTAAAAAATCCCTTGTTATTTATATTTGGAAGAATCAGCATATCGATTGTTAAGTGAACTGTAAAAAGTAAATGATTAATATGTAAAGATATATTTGCTCTGCATGTCAGTTTTGGTGTATTTTTAATCCCAAATTAATTATACAGTTGATAGCCATTGGCATTGAGCACTCAAACTGGATATTCCTACCCCTTGTATTTTTTCCTAAGATTATATATATAACTGGATTTAGCATTACTTTGATATGATGATTAGAGTGTTTGCCAATGGCGCGGGGAGACCTGGGTTCAATCCCAGGTCGAGTCATACCAAAGACTCAAAAAACATTACTTGATGCCTCCTTGCTTAACATTCAGCATTATAAGGTACAGATCAAGGGTAAAGTGGAGCAATCCAGGGAAAGGAGCAGCGCCCTTTCCTACATTAGTAGCTATTGATAAGAGAGCTTTCAGGTCACCCTCGACTACGGTTGCCAACTTTACTACTTAAACTATGAGGGTTAATATGCTAGCCAACCAACCAATTATTAACGAGATGACAATTTCCATTTTGTCCTAAAGCTTCAAGTTGGAATTTAATGAAATTTTCATTGAATGATGGCAACTGTTATATATGTGTGCAATGTAAAAACTCTTAGGTTCTGCTCATTGGAAAGTAACTGCAGCCATTTGCATGGGTAACATGATACTTCAGTGTATCAGATTACTAATGAATGACTTCATAATCATGTAATTTTGGGTCACAGATGTGAGAACTTGGAAAAGGTAAATTAACATTAGAAATATACAAAATAATTGGAAGATATGTGGAAAAATTCATTACAGCTCTTAAAAAGGTACAGTAAGTGTCATCTGAGGGTAGTTTCTCTGTCACAAATTAAACGTGATGCTGGGAATAACCAAGACTTGACCGGCAGAGAACATTTCAGGTGAATTAGAGGAACAACTGTGCCCAGGACTTCTTGATGTTGTTTTCTGAAAAAAAGGTCATGACTTGAGTGAGACTGGTGACAATGCCTCCATTGACAAAAATACACATACAAATGCATCTAAATTGCACTGGAGATAACATGAAGGTTGACTTCTCGAAGATTTTTGATGGATGAATCTCATGCCTTGATGGCCTTGACGGTTAAAATAAAGGATAGGTCACAAATGGACGAGATGATTATCAATGCTTGAGACACCAACAAAGAGGAGGTATCTGACACTTGTTGGGAGGCTCTTACCCCTCTGCAAAGGTGCGGTCAGTGTATTCTACTGCCCCAGTCAACTGGGCAATTATTTCATGTTGGTTACTCTGTGTTCTTTAACAGTCTGTATGAACCAATTAAAGTTTGAGTTTTGTTTAACTGCATATCAACCTGTGTGGGTCATTTAATGCCTGGAATAAAGTTTTATTTCCTTGTTTACCCGAGTTTTTATTTCACCTTGCTAATGATACTGAATAATTTTGTTAAGTTAGATAAATATTCATAGATTCTGTGTATTTTGGAGGACTTAAGAATTTTTACACAGCAATCACATTTTACTGTTGCCATCATTCTGTGAAAATTCCAGTTCAATCTCAACTTGCAGTTTGTGGACAAAATGGAAAATTGTCACCATATTATCAATTATTTATGCAGTGTTTCTGTGTGCTTTGACCAAAAAAAAAATCACTGGAATAAGTTTAAGTCTTGATACTTTTTGAACCCATCAATCCATTTACATATGTGTGAATATGCTTAGACCAAGGAAATACTCGCTGGAATATTTGTATGAGCAATTTGATGTACATTGAAAATTTGACATACTTAAGCACCATTTTTATAATATTCTGAAGACAGTTGGTAGGAACATTAAAAAAAGTGGAGGAAGAAGAAAATATTGAACAAAGATGAACAGAAATTATGTGTATAGGATGGGAAGATGGTGGAGGGGGGGGCAAAATATGGTTTAAACATTTCCTTGTATGGAAAGAGATTTGACTTATGAAGTAAATGATGCAGAATGCAAAGAAACAAAACAAAATGAAGAGAGGAGAAAAAGTTTGGCTTCTGCTTAGGAGCCTGTAGGCAAATGATGAGGATGCAGGAGAAAAAGTTTGGACATGACTCAAATATAGGCACTGTGGTGAAGAGAACTGAGGTTTCCTGCAGGTACTGCTTGAGGGGAAGACAGTCTTACAAAAGATGGAAAAGAAAAAGAAGGAAGTTGGATTAAGATGGTGATGATGGGTAAGAACATGATGTTGTGATGCTGATGCTGATGATCATGAATTGAAGGAAGAACAACAATCTAATGACAAAGTGACAGAGTAAATTAGAAGGTAAAAGAAAAGGGGGTGATGATGATGATGATGATGATAAAGAAGAGGGAGAAGCATAAAGATGATGATAAAAAGAATGGTAAATTATGTAGGTTAGGAAGAAAATCAAAACAATGTTCAGAGAATGTAAAAAAAAACAATAAAAAGGAAAGAATAAGATGAATGAAAAATCAATTTTAGTTTCCATGAGAAGAAAAGTGTGATGATAATGATGATATGGTAAAAATGAATTTAGATTTAAAATGAAAACTAAAATTAAACGATTAAGAAGAAAAATTATGTTAATGATGCTGTTTATGGAAGTGAAGATGAAGAATACAGGGTGTTTTAGAATTTTTGACACAAAATGGTTACAAATCAAGTGATAGAGAAATAGAAAGGTAAAAAGGATAATATTTTAGGATCTGCAATGAATGAGTTTCAAACATGAACTCTAAATATCAAGAGAAGTCCCAGAGTACATGCTCCAGATGTTCACCCTTCAGTTGAAGGCACTGTTCAAAGTTGTTCCTTATGCAGGCACATTCTTCCTGTTGCTCTACTATCTTCTTAACTGCCATCAATTTGGAAATTCTTGACCAATTTGAAAGTTTGACTTCTGTGTTGAAATTGAACTCCGTTTTGTATCTTGTTTGAACATTCTTGAAAGACGTAGTTGTGTAATGTCTTCACACAAAATATCTTCTTCTCTATCATGCAAAGCATGATTTCTGTTGACTTATTCAAGTATATTAGAATATTAACTATTTTCCAGCAGTAATCTGAAAAGAGGAAAAGAATAAAATCAGCTGAAAAGATCTGAGAGGTTGCTGTTTTGGTTCAGTAATAGGGAAACATATTTATTAATTTATATATCTATATAGTCATCCACAGACAGATCTGTTTCGTTCTATCAGAACTCATCAGTGTGGCTAGACAGTATCTTCCTGAAGCTGGGATTGAAACCCGGTTGACTCAAACGTCAATCCAAGCTTCTAACCATTCAGCCACGAGGAGATATTAGCTGCTAAGTAAATTTTAAACGGTTATGAATCAAAATTACTATTGTTTACATATATATATACACTACTATGTTTACATATATATATATATATATGTATGTATGTAGAGAGAGAGAGAGAGGTACAAATACTAATGCATTGACAGACTTGTCTGCAAGGGCAATGGAATATGGTAACTGTACCTCAGGCGATAAGAGAGACCTCTTCACTGAGTGTCCAGGGCAGGACATTAAATTGTTTCTGATGGTTTTGGGTATGTGGATTATTTCTTCATTACCATTACTCCCAGTTCCACTCTGACCTGAATTGGCCATACGTTTTAGGGTGCCATCAATAGGTCAATTACAACTACTCAATCATTTACTAAGAATTATTATTATTATTTGAAACCGTTTGTGTTCAAATTATTCATATTACATTAGGATACCTAATACATAGAATAACTATTGTTAAATAATAATACTTTAAACCACTATACCTTGAATACACGGGCTTAAACCAGTGCCAGTAGGTGTCGTCAGTGATGTTTTGATCTTCTGGGTCATTGGGGAGTTTCGGGTCTCTCAACATCATACTCCCCTCACCAGAACGACCCCCTCAGAGATGATCAATTTCTGAGTCACCTACCGTATACAACGCTAGACAAAATTATGACTTGGTCAGCTCGAAATAAATAATCCCTTAGACCTTAACTGTATGCAAAAAAAAAAAAAATGAATTATACTAAATAAGATAATTACTGTTTGATAGAAATACTTGAAACTATCCTGCTGTACACAATGAAGAAAAAACAAAGGTAGAAGAGATTTTAAATACAGAAAAAAGACAATTCAATTAAGGATGAAGACAGTGATAAAAGTTGTGATTGCCAAAATGTTTTATAGTTATTAAATACTAATTCTTTTTTCTAACTGGTATCCTTGTATTTGTTGTTATAATGTTTAGGCAATTTTGACCTCTGGCTTTTTTCAAGTGATTATCATGAACTTTTGACAATTTCAAATTGAACCTTTTATTCATGATTATTGTTTTCTTTCTATTTTTGAGAATGTTTTGTATGCATTCCTCTTTTTGATAGCACTGCCATTTGTTCCACAGAACCAAAGTAAATGTCAGCCCAATTGGTTGGGGCTGTAGGATATACCGACTGCTTCTTTGCAGAAAGCTAAGACCCCCACCTAAGAAGTGTCCTCGATATGACACTAAACAATCTTATGGTGAGGCTGTTGTAAAGCTGGAACTTTTGTGAATGCCAAGTACCCCTTCATAGCCATTGCTCCCAGGTCCACTCTGGCCCAGAATGGTAGTACCTGATAGGGTCCTATTCATGGGTCAAATAGAACTGTTTGACATTTAAACTGAGTGCAAACAAATAACTCATTTGAAGTAGAACTGTTTGTAAACAAATAGAACTGGGGGTAAACAAATAACTGATGTTTAATTGAATTGTTAGTGATACATAGCAATACTTATAATTATTTCACTCTGTTGACTTAGTTTTACACATCATATATATTCAAGATGTTAAGACATGCAAGTTACCTCTCCTAATACTCTCGAGAAGAGAGGGTGTTATTCGAGGACTGGTTGTAAACAAACGGCCACATTGGTTTATGTAAGAGTGTGAGAAGGATGGGTGTATAAAGGCGTCTCCATATGCCGAGTGTTGTACTCTGAATTCTTTGTATTTAACACAAAATATATATGTATAAAGAGGGTTTGATATTAAGTAACCTACAATGGTTGATGTGCCATAAAACAAAACCAAAGTAAATGAATGTCAGTGCCAATCCTCGTAAATAAACTCATAACTATAGGATAAATGTATCCATTTAATAAATAGAAAGATCTTTCAGGTCTGTGTCAAACCATCAGGTGGTGTATTCTTGGCTCTTCAAATGACATCTGTTATTTCTTAATTTTATTCAAGGCATATACGATAGTTCTCAGAGCATGTGTGCAAATTTCTTCATTTCTTTTTCCATTTTGTTTTTTGTCTGTTATTCTAACTTCCTTCCTCACTCACTACCAGTCAGAAGTATTTGGCTAACCTCAAAAATTGCCATTTCTAATTCTAAAAATTTTATTTTTTATGTAGTGTGTTAAACACTGCAATGGTTCTTATTTATTTATACTAAATACAATCCTTCCTCAGTAACTTTGACTTTAATATAACCAGATATCTTATGAAAAATTGATTTGAAAGTGTTTTTCTACTTTTGTACTAACAATAAAAATTCCCAGAACTACAGTGGATCATACTCTTAGGATACATCAGGAAACAGAACAAAACAAGACCAAAAGTTGGGCTGGTTGACCAAAAGCAACAACAAGCTGAGGACAACTTCATCAGTTTGGATGATAGAAGGCTGACAGTTCCAAACATCACTAAAATAACACTTTTAGGAAGAGGAATAAATATTTTTGAAGTTGGCCAAATACTTTTGACATGTATAATAAAAATTGAAGAAATTGATTTTTTAATGAGAATAAGAAATCAACGAAGATGACGTAATTCAGTGCTTATCATATGTGGCTACTATTAAATGGACATGAACATTATATTTAATAATCATAGGTAGTCCACATGTATAAAATATTTCACTCTTTAGATTTCATAATACAACAAACATTATAATCAATAATCATAGATAGTCCCCATGTATAAAATATTTTGCTCTTTAGATTTCATAATCCAAATACATCTACAGTTATTTGTTTAATCATATTAATTGTATTTTGGAGGAATCCTCATGGCATAATGGCTAAAATGCTGGACTGTAAAATTATTGAGAGTTCAAACTCCAGTCACACTAAGACGTTCACTTTGAGACCTTTCGGAAAGGAAAGAATCCTCTTATCTCCCCGGCTACAGTTTAAATACCGATCTTGTACAAAGACGGCTTTGTCATTGGATTACTCATCAAGGTTGATATGTCATTAAACCAAGAAACTAAACCAATCAGTGTGTTTACCCAACCCCTCCACTACCAGCAGGATGTGACAGGGCGCCTCTGGTGGTGTAATGGTTAGCAAGCTCGACTAGCAAACCTGCACAAGTGAGTTCGAGTCTCATTGGGTCCCCCTTTCATATGGCCTTGTGCCACATCTAAGTAAAATGCTTAGTAAATTACTACCAGCAGGATGTGACAGTCAATTTATTTTTAAGTCGAGTACAATTTGTTTGAATTTGGTTTTACTTAGCCTGAGTTGGTTGCTTTACCAAAGCTAAAGACACCAGTTGGCTCTACTTTTTACTCATAGATGCGTGAGAAGAAATGGTTTCTCCCTAATAAGAACTAAGATCACCAATTCCATTTCTTACTGCAGTTATCATTATGTTAAGTTCACCTTCCTCACATATTCAATGTAATCAATTATTAGCCTTGTTTTAGTTTGGCACAAGGTTAGATTTGAACTCACCAACTATGATTTACTAGACTAGCTTGTTAACTATTACACAATGAAAGGCATCCTCAGGTCATGTACAGAGTAGAAAAAAGAGATACGGGTATTTAAAGCAGTTTGGTTTGGTTTGGTTTCTTTGTTTAATGGCATATCAACCTTTGTAGGTTATTTAATGCCAAAGCCATTCTCTTAGAAGAACATTAGTGGTGCTATTTAACCCATAGCTGGGTAAAGCAGTTTGATAGTCAAATAATTATAATGAAGAATCTATGCATAAAATGGAAATGACTTGCTCTCCGATTTCGTCTGAGATGAGAAAAGAAAATACCAAAAGAATAAAGATCTTGAAATAAATACAATGAAAGAAAATTGGGTTAAGGGAAGGAAACAAGCTAAAATGGAAGATAAAAAGCAAGATGATGATGGTTAAAAACAGAAATGTAATGATCTAGAAAATCATAAAAAGAGTTTGCTGAACATGATGTTAAGCAAAAAGAAATGAATGATAACAAAGGAAGAGTAAAATTGTAATATCATGAGAACAAAAAAAGTCAGAAAGAAACATAGACAACATATTTTGCATAAAGGAAATCAAGTGTTACAAGAGAAAAGGAAAAGTTAAAAGAAATAAAAATTAAGAAAAAAAGATTTTGTGGCTAAATTGAAGAAGGAATAAAATTCTGATGTCTGAGAAGAACTGTGTACAATTTGAATAAAGAAAAGAAAATTGAAGTTTAAATCATGAAAGAATTAGGTCATGGTGATATTTATATCCAACAAGTCACTTGTATAAAAGAAAGGAAAAGTAAATTATTTTAAGTAGTATCTGATTTTACCAAACTGAATAAGGCCTACAGTAGATAAATCGAAAATAGATTGAGTTTTAATTCCTATGACGGTTAAATTAAAGAATAGAATTAATTACCCTGATTTTTACTTTGAAATATTTTTTTGCGTCTGAGTAAATTACCATGTAAATGACTGAAAAAAAAATCAACGAGGCATTAAACATTTTACATGTGAAGAAGTCATTTTTTTTTTTTTTTTTTTTTTTTTATTCTAAAAGTTGGTTGTCATCAGTGAAATGCAAATTTTTTTTTCATGCAACCTAAAATGAAGGGAATAAAAATTGGCAACAAATTTAAGTATTTTGGTTTCAGATTGAATTCTTGACTAATTGTAAAGAATTTCTAAACTGAGGAGGATTTTGAAGATGAAGACTATAAATATTTGGTTTGCTTAAAACTGTGTAATGCCATTGTTATTTTACTCTTTTTGAGTTTTTCACACCAACTCTATTTTTTTTTCTTTCTTTCATGTGAGTCTGAGTGCCAGCAAGTCTTCTCAGTTCTGAAGGAATCTTTTAAGTATCCTGGCCAATTTTATTAGCGTTGCAGTCAAGATAGTTTCATTTTTGCCTTTATTCTCTCATTTATCCAATTTCTTTTCTAGATTTTTAGACTATTCCATAGAATTTTCTGCAGTTCATTTTCAAGATTCTGATTTGTGCATATACCATTTGTCAGTATGCTCAAAATTTGGTCTTTCACAATTCTTTTCCCACTAAGTTGTACCTAATTTTTTATTCATTTTGTGTTAGTTTGTTGCTTTGCTTATGTGATTTGTTATTTCCTCTCTCTCTCTCTCTCTCTCATGAAATAGCCTTCACTTGATATATTTTTGGATATTGACTATTTTTGCTCTGATGGAATTGGTTCTCAGGTGCTGCTATTAAGAAATTCTGTTCCTCTCTTCATAGCCGGTCCAAGTTACCTCATGTAATTTCCTTAGTTGGTCACTTGAAGTATCTATACAATTGTTTTCCTTACCATTTTTATTTTCTAAATTATTTCTATTGCTTTCTTATTTTTCACTTAGTTATTTCTATTTCTATTGTTTTTACTCACTGCTGTAATTAATCTTTCTTTGCTCTTTTTTGTATCTGTGCAATTCTCATTGTTGATAAGTCCTCTTTTTCCTCTTCTTGACACATACGGTCTGTCATCTCTTGGGTGTTTGCTCAGTCGGCTGGGGCTGTTAAATACACTGACTGCTGCTCTGCAGAGGGGTAAGACTGCCCCTCCCCAAACAAGTGTCCTGGATATGATACTAAACAATTTGATGGTGAGGGTCCAGTAATACTGGAACTCCGGGGAATGCAGAGTACCCCTTCATTGACATCGCTCCCAGGTTCACACTGGCCTGGAGTGGTAGCACCTGATAGGGTCCTATCTATGGATCAAATAGAACTAAACTTTGTTGCTTGAAAGAGAACTGTTTTGGCATTTAGACTGCATACTTAAGCCAAACTGAATTGCTTGAAATAGAACTGTTTATTTGTATAAAATTGGATTTAGCATTAAATAAACTACAAAGGTTGATATGTCATAAAACTGAAATAAACTCTTGGGTGTAAGGCCTGGCGAAACATTATCAATTTTGTTGTTTGCTCCATCTGTTTGAGTTCTCCCTTTGTCCATTTTAAGAAGGATCCGGCATATTTTAAAAATGGTATTGCAACCCACATATAAATTTCTTTGTTTAGATTTCTGCTGCAGAGTTTGGTTTTGAGAAGTTTTCTTGTTCTTCTGAGGTATTCTTGTCTTTTTCTTTTATCATAATTTACTAAGTGGTGTCTACTTTTAATATTCCCAGATATTTGTAGTTTTTTCCGTATATTCTAATAGATACCTGATAGTGTGGTTCTGGTTCTTTTTCCCCTTTTTTCATTATAAGCACGGCACATTTTTCAATCCCAAATTTCATTTCCATATCATGGTGTAACGTTCTCATTGACACGGCAACAAAGGAAAACCCATTCATAATGTTACCGCTAAAACATGACACGAATGAGTTGGTTGCTTGCTTGATACCATGGTTTATTTTTTTTCTTTTGGGTGTTAGTGGTCACAACAAGAATGAGGTAGTGAAAGAATATGTCACTTATTTCGATATACAGGGAGATATAGGCACCATAAGACCATGCCCGTGGTGTAACTCAATAGCCCTTGAATCCAAAATTATCTTTTCTTAGATTCTATCAGCAAAGCCTTGATTTGTTTATTATCCATATCCTGTCTTCCCCAATGTTATTTTGATAGGAGGTGTTAAACTGGTCAACCCAGTGATCTACAAAACAATATGTCAAACCTACCATTTCACACACGTGCAAGAATTACAGCACATGAACTTTTACAGTGAAGTACACTTACTGTCAAAGATTTGTAACCAGTCCACAACCAAACTAAATAATAATATGATCAATTATCGATAAAATAATATAATTAATCACTCTATTTTACAATGGCTGTAGATTCTAATAGTGTATTTATCTCTGCCTCCCACCAGACAGGATTTGACATAAGTTCTTTTTTACAGTGGGGGTTTTAGGGAAAGCAGAGGTTGGGCACAAGCCAAGACTTAGGCCCTGCTGGTCTTAGGCTGGTCATCAGCTCACAGTGCAATGTGAGTCAGATGAGCCTGTTGGACTTGAACTCACTAGAGTCCAGCATGTGGGCCTGTTCATATCTTAAACTTGACCAGAAGGATCTAGTGCAATATTTTGTTTATTAACACCCCATAGAGCATTCATGCAAGATGGCCCAGCCTATAGTTTGTGTAATGGTTTCTCCTTTTTATTCTTGGCCCACATCTTAATATCATCCATATACGTGAAGTGATTTCTCTTTTCAAGTGGCTTAGTAAATTTTTAGCTTCCCTTGGGTTTTCTTGAAATTTAGTGGCATCATTGTTATGGGGGAGGCCTCATGATGTAGCGGCATTCCCCTAAAAAGGGGCACCTCAGGCGCCAGGCAATAAACCTAACTCCTCCAAGGAGGGTTAAAGCCTGGGGAGATGTCCCCCTGAGGCTTGAGGTATGTCCGGTGATGAGGCACACCCGACCAGATCCGTGCCGCTGACACCACACCTGGCTGAAGTGTGTCCCATCTACAGGATTCAGCTGATCGAAATCAGCCCTTTGTCCACCTGCCTGCTATGGGTTAAATATCACTCCTCATGTCTTCCTCCAATGGATGGCTTTGGCATTGAATAACCAAAAACAGTTGGTATGCCATTAAATAAAGAATCTAAACCAAACATAACAAATAGTTGTGGTTAAAGTGATCACTATTTGAATGGTATTAATTATGTAATTATTTCAACAAGATTATCATTGCTTGGTTTGGTTTCAGGCTTCTCAACCCTTGAAGGTTATTTAAGTCCAAATCCTCTTGATATATATTAAATTTATTTAGTGTGTAAATAGATTTTTTTGATAACATTTTAAAATGAGCCTAAGCTCATTCTTTAGCACACAGATAAATGGTTCCAAGTATTGCTATGTATCACTAACAATTCAATTAAACATCAGTCATTTGTTTACACACAGTTAAATAATCAAATAATTTGATTTCAAACAATTCAGTTTAGCATAGGTCATTTGTTTGCACTCGGTTTAAATATCAAACAGTTCTATAAATAGAATCCTATCAGGTGCTGCCACTCCTGGCCAAAGTGGAGCTGGGAGTGATAGCAGTTCAAGGGTATTTTGCATTCCCCAAAGCTCCAGCATTACTGGAGCCTCACCATCAGATTATATAATGTCATATCCCTAATACTCATTGGGGTGGAGGGCTTACCCCTCTGCAGAGATGGAGTCTGTGTATTCTATGGCCCCAGCTGCCTGGGCTATAACAACATGGTAATGAAAATGAAGCGTTTAGTCAGGCTTGTCGAGAAGTAAAGAGTTAAAATGCACTTCATCATTGGGATGAAATTAAGAATATTAGTGTTTTGTTTATTTGTTTTATTATTAAAATAGAATGTTGTTTATTCTGCAGAAAAGATTTTGAGAGGAAGTGAGCATGAAACACTTGGAAAAAGGAAATGGGAAAAATAAAAAAAAACAACTAAATTCTAAGGGAGAACAAGGGAAACTGTATGATAATGAGAAAAGAAACTCGTTGACTTGCTACGTGATCAACTTAGCTATTTCCCATCTGTGGCAAAACCTAAGTAAAGAAGTTACTATTAGGCAAGCTTGCAGACAGGACTTCTTTTCTTAGAAAATTTGATTAACACTATCTTCCTACTCTTGTTTGGCTTCATACTGTATGTATTTACCCAACCCATCCACCATGGGCTGGATAGGACATAAGATCAATTTTCAAGTGGGGTACTGCTGATTCGAGTTTTTTTTTCTATACAGGTTTCCAAAGCTAAAGAACCCAGTCTGTCCTACAATTTACCCATAGCTGATCAGGGAGTCCTCATGGCTTAGTGGCTAATGTGCTGGATAACAACATCACAGTAATCAAGGTTGAACTTGTACTGTTATGTTGACTTTCAAACTAATACTCTAGGGAAAGGTATAAACTTCCTTATCTCCCACCCATCTATGGGTTAAAGAGTATCCTTCCTGTTCTTTTGCAAGGATGTTTTTGGCATTAGATAACCCAAGAAAGTTGATGCACCATTTAACAAAGAAAGCAAAACTATAGCAAAACCACACAGATTTCAATGTCTTTATTAATTCATGGCCACCACATATGGCTTCAAGCTTATGCCTTCATCCCACACACATTTGGATGCATCTCATGGAGTTCTAATATTTTTTTTACCAAGCTCTGAACTGATGATTAGTTTTCCTCATAACTTACAGTTCTTGTGCACTGTTATTTCATCCTTATGTGTGAAATATAGTTGGATGGTGTCCTGACCAGCTCTATCAGGCCATCTTGACTGGATGAAAGTCAATACTCAGGACATCATTAGGTTCTGACAAATCCATTATTTTATTCTTCATGCATCCACTAATGATGAATCTAATAGTTTAATCAACTGGAGTATTTGTCCTGGAATTGGCACTGGTGTTGAAAACCTCTCATTCCACGGTGTCCTACTGAAGGCATCAATGTCACATCCTTTCCTGTATCACAGAGTATATTCATATGCCAATGCTCATCTCTGAATTTATCCTGAGGCTAATAGTGGCATTGCTTTCGTTTCTCCTTATTGTCCCAAGAGTGTGAACTGTCACTATGGTAAAATGTTAACCATACAACATCTGCTAAAACTTCTTTATGCCATTTACAACAAGACATTTTTTTATCAGTGTGTGTATTGTTTTTTCTGGTGCTGTTGAGGTGTGAGAATTGTATGCTAGTGGTTCCTTCTCACTGTTCTCCATGATATGTGGTTTTACTGCACCATTTGCATATGAAGACTATTTCTTTGAATATGTAATAATTTACCAACAGTAGAGCAGATGTCAGCATCTCTTTAAGTACATGTGGTCTTGTTCAGCTGACCAGTTTCATTGTTGATTCTTGGCTAACAGTTTATGTAAGGGTGATAGTCTAATTGATTGTCTACTGTGACAACAAATGCCTTTTTTTCAAACAGTAATGGCATTTTGTTCTTTTGTGAATGCACTGGTAAGACTTATGGTTTTCTTGACTATAATAGCATTTACCATCTGTTCCTGTCAGTTACCTATTCTCTTGGTCATTTTTCACCCACCTGTCTGTGTACCACATTTCCTGCTCCCTGCACCCTGATTGACTTCTCCACAAGACTCTGTGATGTATCTCTGAGTGGCCTCCATCCCTTGAGCTATTTCAAAAGCTTTCTTAAATATCAAGTTACTCTTGGACCA
Organism: Sepioteuthis lessoniana; assembly: GCA_963585895.1. NCBI lineage: Eukaryota > Metazoa > Mollusca > Cephalopoda > Myopsida > Loliginidae > Sepioteuthis > Sepioteuthis lessoniana. Next base: position 109,078,887 of record OY757907.1, read on the forward strand.
TTATCTTCTCTGTGTGTTTTCCTCATTTATTCCTTGCCCAGTTGGCTGGGTTTGGAGAATACACTGACTGCACCTCTGCAGAGGAGTAAGACCTCCCCAACGAGTGTCCTGGATATGACACTAAACAATCTGATGGTGAGCTTCCAGTAATGCTGGGGCTTTGGGGAATGCAGAGCACCCCTTCATTGCCATTGCTCTCAGGTCAACTCTGGCCCAGAATGGTAGCACCTGATAGGGCCCTATCTATAGGTTAAATAGAATTAAACTGCATACTTATGCTAAACTGAATTGTTTTAATTAGAACTATTTGACTAAACTGAATAGCTTGAAATAGAAATGTTTTTGACAAACTGTATACATAGATTTAAACTGCGTACTCAAGCTAAACTGAATTATTTAAAATAGAACTGTTTTGACATTGAAACTGTACTTACATTAAACTGAATTGTTTAATATAGAACTGTTTTGACACTTAACTGTGTGTAAACAAAATTTATTCTTATAGTGAACTGAATTGGCTGAATTAGAACTGTTAGAATAAACTGAATAACTTGAAATAGAACATTTTTTTGACAATTAAAGTGTGTACTCATGCTAAACTGAATTGTTTGAAATACAACTGATTATTTGTTTGAAAATGGATTTGGCATTAAATAACCTATAAAGGTTGATATGACATAAAACCTAACCAACCAACCTCATTTATTCTGCTCACAGTTCTGTCTTGTATCGTTATCTCTCAAGTTGAGATCTATCACAAGGTTTGTGACTGGTTTGTCAGTTTTCCTGGCACATGTATAAAATTTATACCATTAGAAAACCTTACATGGTTTTGGTTGAATGAATTTAAAAAAAAATATTTACCTCTGAATAGCTTTTGACTGTCAGTCTCTTTGGGGCTAATAAATCATTAATTTGGTTGTTGATTTTTTCCGCTTCTAATGCTTTATAGTAGAGTTTTTCTGCTTCCTGCATTATCTGAGATATCTTCAATGCTGTTTGTGGTGAAGAGTTCTAATTTCTCCATGTTATGGGAAAACTCTTCAAATCCGGTATATTCCTCCATTTTCCATATGTAGCTATCTTTACTTTTACTTCAATGAAGAAAATACAAATAAAATAGAAAAATTCTGCTGTTATTCTTTCTGCTTATTTGAAATAACCCCTCAAAACAGAGACCATTTCTTTCTTTATTACTTGTTTTCTTTCAGAGTTTTCTCTTGTGGCATGAGTGTGCCTAGGAAACAACAGGAATCCATAATATTATCCTTGTTACCACCATTATAAACACATAGAAAACATAGAAGGGTTACAAAATAGGTTTATTTACAACATGGCATACAGTGCCTACTAAAGTTACATATATGAAGGGGAACAGCTTTTACTGCTTAATATCACAATTACCATAATTGAATTGAAGTCATACTAAAAGTACTTTTTCCTATCAGATCACTGAAATTAAGGCAGTGATGAATCTTATGTTTGTAAATGAGTGACAAATTTGGAAAAGCAAATACTGTAATCAATTTGTGGTCTGTGTGCTGAAGAACCTACTGCCCTAACACACAGGAGAAAATAATAAACAACACTTACTGGCTTGGCGGCCCGGCTGGCGTCGGCTAACAGACGAAAATGCCAATGAGCGGGCCAGCATATATGCATGTTAGCATAGCCACTCCTTGGCTGGCAGCCAATCACCACACAGGAAATGAACGAGACCACCTGTGCATTGTGGAATGCACATATAATCTTCCCTTCCTCATGCTCAAGTCTGTATTCACTTTGACGCATAATTCAACAAGTGAACTACACTCATGTACAGAACTTCAACATGGTGCTGTAGGCAGGATGGAATGGTAGCCGTCAACGGCATATAGGAGCATTTTTTTGTGTTTGGCAGTACCTGTAGTGACAATTGGAATGGGGAGCTGGTGTGGTGTGTTTCCGGTTTGCATTGGGAATTTAGGTGCCGGTAATCCATAGTCCTTCTTGGTTTCCCATTTTTCTTTGCATTAATAACCATGGTACTGCACCAATTGGTGGGGGCGATGATGCCTCTCTCAACATCATCCCAGAGGGCTTTCTTTACTTCCTCTCTGTAGTGGTAAGGTACTCGGATGGGGTTATGTTTGGCTTTGAGCATTGTACCATCTTTGAAGTGAATGTAGGCTCAAGGGCCGGACATTGCTGGGAATTTCCCACTTTTGTTGAACACTGTGGTGGCAAATTGGTCCAATTGCCATTTCTTTAGATTTTGTATATTTTCACTAGTTGGCAGGTATGAAGGCGTTTTAGGATAGTCAAATTTCGGTTTGTCTGTCTTGTGAGGTTGGGTACCTGGATGTATGGCATCGTGTGTTACTGATAGTGGTGATGTCATGGGTCTGGGGAAGCATGGAGGTAATATCCCAACATCAATACAAGCTGCCTTGCTGAAATATATTACTAGTATTTTGTTGCATATATACAGAGCCTATTTTGTGGTTCAACTCCCAATTTCGAACGTGATGGGTAACCAACCCTTACATACCAAAAAAAATCCTCTGACGATGTGTACCTTTTTTTTTTTTAGAGGGGCCCAAGTTCCTTTCTGATAGTCCTATGTGCTGTAACACTGACATGTCAGAAACACCGAATATTTCATTCTTGTCTTGCATGGTCAATTCAAATGCTTCGGCGTGGCTTATATTCTGTTCCAGGGTCTTCAGCGACCCTGCTTTCACCAGCACGTCTGCCTGTAGGGGATTTTTAGCTATACCCTGGATGAACTGGACCTTGATATATACGTGGGATAGGTCATGGTGACAATTTGGGCATATAAAGTTACAATCCCGGCCTCCTGATCATGGCCAAACTGCATAATTCTGAACGGTGTCATTATCGTTTTGAGCGATTGATGAAAACAAGATCTGGTGTACCATGGGATTTGATTTCCGCATGACTAGGACCTTGAGCATATCAAGTAAATTGTTAGGGCTTGTGTCAAAAAAATCGGGGTAGGTGTTGATAATGGAGTTCTGGACAGCTTCATCGGCACAGTTACATAGCTGGACGTTAGTTTGTGCTGTGGGGAGATTAGTCATCCTTGTGAATATGTCCCAGTCTATTCTGAATTTCTGTAATTGTTGTGTCATCATTTCCGAGCTGAGTTGACGGAGTTTTGCGGTCAGTGGCTTTATGTGACTAGCAGGCGATACCAAGGGTTCTTTGGTCAGTTTGAGCATGGTGAGCACATCGCCCATAGTCTTGATGCCTTGTTCCTTGAGCATCATACGGTCTAGCATGTGGAGACTGTCCCTTGTGATTTCCTCACTAGAGTGTTTGTGCATGAATCTTTGTAGAGATAGCAGGTATGCCTGCTTCGGCAAATGTGCTTTCCCATCCAGCCAAGTTGTATCCTGTTCGCAGCGCCAGGTTGAAGTTCTGTTCTTGAGTGTAGTTCCCGTGTGTGGTGATGGACTGCCAGCCAAGTTGTATCCTGTTTGCAGCGCCACGTTGAAGTTCTGTTCTTGAGTGTAGTTCCCGTGTGTGGTGATTGACTGCCAGCCAAGGAGTGGCTATGCTAGCATGCATATATACTGGCCCGCTCATTGGCATTCTTGTCTGTTAGCCGATGTTTTGTCTGTTATTTTCTCCAGTGTGTTAGGGCAGCAGCTTCTTCATGTGTGAGATTAAACAAAGCTTAATGAATACGAAAAAAAAAAAAAACTGTGTAATTTTAACAAATTAAAAACAGTAGAAATATACTGGATGTCTCAGAAAATTTGACATCATTTTGCAGGCCAATAATTTTGGCAATTTGAGTGGAAATAACCTCAAATTTTCAATGAATGTATTGAAACAGATCACAATTTTATATTCAATGGAAGAGGATAGTATGTGCATATCTCAAAGAGAATCTGCCTGAGAGATGGATTGGGCGTTGTGGAAGTGAAGACAGTTTTTTGATGAAATGGCCATGGTGGTCACCAGACCTGTCCCTATGCGATTTCGTTTTATGAGGATATGTGAAGGGACTGGTCTATGTCTCCACCTCTTCCTGCTAGCATTGATGAACTCAAGCAGAGAATCACTTCTGCACGGGATAATGTCACAGAGACCTGCTATAATATGTTTGGCCAGAACTTAACTACTGACTTGACGTGTACTGTGTTACAGGTGGTGCATCTATTGAACACTTATGAAATCAGTCCCAGAATAAACTTATGATGTTCCACACCTAAACTGTTTAATTTTATTGAGCTAGACCAAGTAGTTTTCAAGATAATTGCTTTTAAAATGATGTCAAATTTTTTTGGATACCATGTATTGGAAAAACAGAAGATATTGTCTAACTCAAGGTTATAATAACTAGTAAAATTATTGACCATTTTCAAGGGTGAACCAAAGGCTCCATTTTCAGTAGCTACCGAAGTGTTGGGAAGGGCGCTACTCCTTTCCTAGGATTGTTGCATTTTACCTTTGATCCATATCTTATAATGCTGAATGTTAAGCAAGACGGTATCAAGTAGCATTTTTTTGAGTCCTTGGAATGACTTGACTTGGGATTGAACTCTGGTAGTGACTATTAAATTTACAGATAAGGTAGAAGATTATAGCCGAAAGATTCTACTGTTCGTTTTTGGGGACAAAGTTTTACTTTATCAGTTTGTATATACAACATGTAAAACATGCTGTACTTAGTAGTATCAGTTGTTTGTACCTTTGCTGGCACACCAACATCCGGTTTCTTCCCACCCCCTGTCAGTATAGCTTAGAAAATGCTGACTATCCTTTGCAGAACCCCCACTTGCCCTAAAAAGGGTGTATCCTGGGTATGACACTAAACTGCCTCTGATGTTAAGGAACCAGCTCTTAAGAGGGTGGAGTACCTCTTCATTGTCACTACTCCCAGTTCCACTCTGACTCTGAGGGGTGGTACCTTCTAGGGTCTCATCTATGGAGCAAATGGATCTGTTAAAAAGAATACTTGATATCACATAGCCGTTTGGAAAAAAAACCCTCTTAAAAAAACAACTACCCAAAAAAATGTAAATATGAATGTACAATGGATTCAATTCCCTAATGTTCAGGCATTGAATAATCTTAGATGGGTTGACATGCCATTAAAATCACTCACTTAATTAGCTTGCTTAAAATCCTTACTGTTACTAAATGGTCACCCATCTAGCTACTGAACAAGATTATCACTGCTTTACTTTGACCTGGCAAGAATCAGTATCATCAGTGTGATTTGACTGTAAGATTAATTAGCTTAACTTTGGGTCAAAGCCACCAGTATGATTGTGCCCAGTGAGGATCAAGCTCACTGCTCAACAGCAATGGATATGTAAGATGAGTTTGCTCACATTTACACCTTTATGGGTACCCAATAAAAAGTAGGCACAGTGTAGATTTGGTTTGGTTTCTTCGTTTAATGGCATACCAACCTTTGTAAGTTATTTAATGCCAAAGCCATTCTCCTAGAAGAACAGTTGTGGTACTACTTAACCCATAGCTGAGAGGATAAGGGGGTTCATACCTTTCCCAAGGGTATTTGCCCGTAAGTGAACATAATAGCATGACTGGAGTACGAACGTGCTTACTATGATACCGCAGTCCATCGCTTTAACCATTACACCATGAGGACACCCCCAGTGTAGATTTGGCTCATGGCTATGAGTATTGGGCACCCATGGCAATGAGTATTGTGCACCCAACGAAGATTGAACACACTATGTAGTAGCAACGTATCTGCAGGACTAACTTGTAAACCACAATGCTATAACTATATGCATGAAATAAATAAGCTAAGAATAGACTCAGTTATTCAATGGTTATTTTACCAGTAACTGTTTCTTCAAAGGAGGATAATATCTTGTTTTCTAAATGACAATAAGATAGAATAAAAGCTTTTGGAATTGATTCCTTTTAAACTGAATCTCAGAAATTGTCAGCAGATGAACTCAAGAAACCCTGTAACCTCTACTGACAACAACAAAAACAAAAATTCTATTACATAAAGGAGAAGATAGTTATAATAAAAAGCAATAGATGGAGCTGATAATGGAATGTGTCTTCAATAAACTTTGTTAAATCACATTTTCCTCTCTCTCTCTCCCCCTTCTCTGATGCAGTTTTTAAGGGAGATGAATGTTGTACAGTTTCCTGAATTTGAATAATATCAAGCTATGTTGAATTTAAAACCGTTCTAGGGAGGAAGCTTTATGTCTGTTTCTTGTAAAATAAGGCCATTTCTTCAATCTTTGTACTCAAGTAATATATTGAAAATCAAATCACATCGAATATTTATGATTTTATTTGAGCATTTCAACTTTGGCAACAAATTAAGGATTATATACATCAAGATAACCAAACATTACTTCACTGAAATCATTTTATTACTAGTTTAACTTCATCTTATAACTGTTGCTTTTCATCATAACTTCAAAAGGATGAAAATAGTATGAAAATACAATTAAAAGAAGTGGCTTCTCAGATGAATCTGTATCACAGCCCCTTGAAGACACTCTTTCATTGTTGTTACTTCAACTACCTCACTACTAAATGTTTTAAAGATCAAGTGATGAACTATCTGCTGTCCTTTATTTTTACGACTTCCTCTGTTTCTCTTCTCTATCTTTTAAGCCTCTATGCTGCTACTAATCTTGTAGAAGGCAAACTCCAAATCTAATTGGTTATGTTATGCTAGAGATTACTTATTCAGGATGAAAATTTATGCAAATTCCATCTGGTAAATTAAGAATGCATTGCAAAGTAAAAATTAAAATGTATTAAAATAGAATTGTATGAGTTTTTCTGAGCCAGGCTGAGTAAAATAAGGAATTGCCCAATATTGAGGTAAAAAATGATTGTGTAATTGGCGTTCCAAAAACAAAAACCAGCAAAAGCATGGTGTGAGAAAAAATACTATTAACTGAAATTAATTCTATCAACTTTTAGCCCAGTCAGCCAGGGCTGTAGAATACACTGACTGCATCTCTGCAGAAGAGTAAGACCCCCACACCATGAGGTTGATATGCCATAAAACTCGAACAACCAGCCATCCCTCCACTAAAACAAGTTTCCTGGGTATGAAACTAAACTGCAACCGATGTTGAAGCTCCATTTCTGGACCTCTTGGAAATGTGGAGTACCCCTTCATTGCCATATTACTCCTAAGTCCACTCTGACCTGGCACTGGTAGTACCTGTTAGGGTCTCATTTATGCGTCAAATATAACAGTTTAATCATTTACTTCACTTGAAACAATTTAACTGAGCGCAAACGAGGGATTGATGTTAAATTGAATAAACTGTATTTAATAGCAATACTTGAAACCATTTAACTGTGACAAAGATAACTGTTAGTATGGAATAACAATACTTGAAAACATTTAACTGGGAACAAGCAAATAAGATCTGGCTTGTTTAAAAATCTTACTTATAAATCCTTCTTTAAGAATAGTATATTTAATATATATACAAACAGGATTTGGCATTAAATAACCTACAAGGGTTGATATGCCATCCAAACCAACCAACCAACCAACCATCAATAAAGTTTGTTTTAGGAATATTTTATGAAGCCAGAATTTTCAGCCACTGAAGAAAAATTGTTTTGCATCTTACCTGCCATGAGTTTATTTACTGCAGAATAAAAAATCAACTTGAATGTCCCTAAAGTTGGCTAATTTTTGCCAGGCTTAGAGGTTTCTTTATTTTTACAGTATAAAAAAAGAAGGAAAAGAATCTAGAAAACCTGTTGTCCTGAAATTTGTTTATCTGCTCACATATATATATCGCACTGAAATGAATCTCTTTGTATAGAATTAACAACCTAGAACTGGCATGATTGAAAACTTGGGGTTGGAGTGAAGTGCTATAAGCAACAGGCCACAGGAACACTTAGAAATATACTTTTTAAAATAGATCCTAATTACTACAAAGGGTTAGTAGCTGTTAAGGCCTAATGTATGGGTCAAATCTGTGGGGATATTGTTTGTATTTGATAGAAATACTTGATACTATCTAACTGTAAATTGTTTCAATTAAGAATAATTACTTGAAACTTTAAGTATTTACTAAATATCATTATTATTACTATTATTAGTTCCATGAAACCATATAACTTGGTGCAAAGAAATGACTATCATTATATAGAAATAATTACTTGAAACCATATAATTATTCGTATTAGATAGGAATAGTTGAAACTATACAACTGTGTGCAAATTGTTTGATAGGAATACATGGTAATATTTAACTGTGTGCAAAAAGCTCTTATGATGAATGAACTGCACAAAAAAGTCAATATACATATGCAAGAAATGCAATTCCCTAACCTCTCCGTAAAAAACAATTTAAGTCAGGCTGATATGCCATTAAAATCAATCAATGATGATTTCTACTATGAGTTCCAATGCATTCCTTTTAAAAACTTCAGTTAAATTTTAATACATAATTATTTGAATGAAACACATTTTATTTTTATCTTTTTTCTATACAAATGATTATTGTAATAAAAAAAAAAAAACTTAAAAAGAGTGAGAAAAAAAAATTAAGAAACATATAATTTTGCTTTCAATTAATAGCTATTCCAATCCAAAAATTAATTTAAGAAATTTTTTTCTGATAAATTTTGAAGATTTAAAAAAAAAAGAAAATAGAATAGAAATTTTGCATTGTCAGCAACAGTGTGTTCTATCTTTGGCTGGACTTTTAAAAATTGTAATAATGAAAATTCATTTTTCCCCAGAATAATTAGTTTCTACTTGACAATTAGCTGTGAATTTTCATTGCACTTGAGTAGAATCTTTTTAAAAATAATATTTCTTAGATAACAGAAGCCATATTTTGTTAGTGTTTTATTTTATTTTTTTAGTGAAATTAACACTTTGGTATTTATACATATGTAACATTTAAGTGATAATCGTTTTTTTTTTTGTTTTTTTTTCAAAGGAATTACCTTAATTCACTTGAAGGAATTATCTATTAATATAAATACCAAAATGATCAAATTAGTTGGTTGGTTTGTTTAGACTAAAGAGTTTAGCTCAATGTTAATCAGTTGATTGAATCACTTAAATTAATATTTAAAAAAAAAAATCATTTCTTTATCGAAAAGTCAATTAAATAAAAAGAATTTTTTTTTATTTCAAGGTTTAGGGCTTAAAAATCAAAATAGAAATTTTCAGGTTCACGACATTTCATTCTTGAAAATAATTTCCTTTTCCAATCAAATGAATTTTTCTAGAAAATCCTTTAAAAAATGATAAGCTAGGAAGATTTTGAAGAGTGAATGCAGAAATTTTAGGTTTTCTGCCTTTGAGTTTCTGTTTTGGTTTCAGAGCAACCAGACAAAAACTTTCTTATGCAATTAAATATCAATTTTTCTTTAGATAATCAATTTTGAAATTTCAGTAATTCCTCTTGAATTCAATATTTTTTCAGTAACAGGTTTAGATTTTGTAAAGAAGTGTAGTAGTAATGTTATATTTTGACCCCTCGCCCCGGCCTAAAAATGCTATTCCAAGGTGATACACCAGAAGGAAGGGACACATTCCAACGGCCAGTAATCGAAAGAGATCGCGTGGGCGGATTAAGGCTTATGATATGGGAAAAGGTGAAGGTCCCATTCTGCCATTACAGTCATGCACCGGAAGAGAGTAACCTCTGAACTGCATGACAGTTATTTCCGCTTGATAACGATTAAACATTCGATTTCAAAGATCCAGTAGGCGATCGTGTGGGCGTTGAGTTATTATTTAACTCAGTTGAGTTTGGGTCCCAAGCAGTTGTCAGTAGAATTCCAGACAGTAGAGACCAGATGTGGTAAGGAAGGCCACACCCGACCGAGGGGGTTCTCGAAAACCCCCGATGCAGTTGCCAGCAGACTCCCAGAGGGTTAGAGACGAGATGTGGTAGGGAAGGCCACACCCGACCTAGGGGGACCTCGGAAACCCCCGATGCAGTTGCCAGCAGACTCCCAGAGGGTTAGAGACGAGATGTGGTAGGGAAGGCCACACCAGACCGAGGGGGCCCTCGGAAAAGCCCCGATGGAGTAGACCCCAACATCAGGAGAACAATAAAGACACAACGTGACGGTCATAACAGTGGGGTCAAAATATGAAGTTTATGTTCGGTCTCCAGCATCCTCTCACATGCTCACCTTTCGAACCTTGCAATAAATTGAGAGGTAAATATATTTCTAAAGAAGTCTTCTTCTGTCTTCCTTCCTGCATCTTAATTCTTCATGCGTCCATCGTTCTTTGTGCGTCTGTTGTTTGTCATGCATCTGTTATCATTGCGTCGGTATGTATCCAGTATATATATGTGTATTTCTGCATGAATCAGCAGATGACAATGCAACAGTAATGCCATGAACAATCTTACCTTGAAGAAACAGAAGGTGTGCTCTCTCTGCTACCGGCACGTGGAAACCAGAAGAAGAAAAGGACGCAAGAGGTGTGACTTGTTTTATGGAGGAGAATGAGATAAGCTGTAAAAACACCAGGTTTATTTTTGCTGACAAGTTAGACCCCACCTGCAATGAGTGTCCTGGATATGACATTAAACAATCTGATGGTGAAGCTCCAGTAATGTTGGAGCTTTGAGGAATGCGGAGTACCCTTGCATTGCCACCGCTCCCAAGTCCACTCTGTCTTGCAGTGGTGGTACCTGGTTTGGTCAAATGGAACTATTTGACATGAAACTGAGCGCAAACAAATGACTTTAGACTTGTTTGAAATAGAATTGTTTTTCCATTTAACTCTTAGTAAACAAATGATTGATGTTTAATTGAATTGTTACTGATACATAGCAATACTTGGAACCATTTTACTTCGTTAACTTATGCTAAATTGAATTGTGAGAAATAGAACTGTTTGAGCTTTTAACTGTGTAGGAAAAAATGTGTTTACAGATCATAAATTTAATGTGTAAAAACATTTGGCATCAAATAACTAATAATGGTTGATATGCCATAAAAGCAAATCAAACTCATTAGAAATAAATCTGTGGTTAAGATTTTGCGTAGAATTCTCGCTCCAAAAAAAAATTGCTAATTCCAGTTGTTTTAAATTTTAAATGATAAAGCTTCTTATCGAATAGAGAGTGGAAAACTTAGAAATCTAACTGAAACATATGTAAATATAGTGTCGTTTGTTATGGGTGCTATGTTCATATCATAGTTTCCAATGTTGGCTTTTCCAATCAAAAATTTATTAAGATCTTATGTAGAGAAATGTTATAAATATTTATATTTCAACAATTGGAATTTATACTATGGTATAAAATTTAGGGATTTTTATAAATTTCATTGATGATTCTCTTTAGGATACAGCTTATTTGGTAGGGCTGTATCTCCTTCAGAAGAGTAAGACTCCCTCATTAAAAAAGAGATGTCCTGATTATGACATTGAACTGCATCTGACGTGATGCTAAGGCTCCAGCTCTGAACATCTAGAAAGTGTGGAGTACCACCTCATTGCCATCACTCCTCAGTCTACTCTGATCCAGAGGAGTATTACCTTTTAGGGTCTCATGCTTTGAACTCACTGATCCATCATTGGATTTAAATATATCACTGATTGCATTTCCCATAGCACTAATACCCTTGGGAAAGCTATGAATCCAATAATTCTCCCTCCAGCTATGGGTAAATAGTAGGGCAGACTGATTTCTTTAGCCATGGTGTGGCAACTAGTCGAGAAGAAGGAAAACTCTGGATTCAAACCTGTTAAACACCCGCTTAAAAATTTACCTTGTGTCATATCCTGCCAGAGCCGGGGTGGGGGGTGGGTAAATATGGATGCATCACTATATCATATAATAATAAATGAAATGTGTTTTATAACATAATCTCCTTCCTTGTCAATGTTTTAAATTCACTTGTGAATATTAATCATATCAAGTCAAATGTCTTACTAGCCCTGTCAGCTAGGGCTGTAGAATACACCGACTGCATCTCTGCAGAGGGGTAAGACTCTCCCTATGAATGTTTTGGATATGACACTAAACAATCTGATGGTGAGATTCCAGTTATGCTGGAGCTTTGCGGAATGCAGAGTATCCATGTATTGCCATCACTCCCAGGTCCACTCTGGCCTGGAGTGGTAGCACCTGATAGTGTCCTATGTGTGGGTCAAATAGAACTAAACTGCATAATTAAGCTGAACTCAAGTGTTTGAAATAGAACTGCTTTTACATTTAATCATATGTAAACATAAAACTGTACTCTTGCTAAATGGAATTCTTTGAAATAGAGCTGTTTATATCCATAAAAATAGATCTTGCAATAAATAACCTACAATGGTTGATATGCCATTAAACCATACCAAACAAAATGAAACCCAATTAAATGTTATACAGTGAACATTTCAGATAAAAATGAAGCTAATAATTATGTGTGGTTACAGACTTATTGATTCACCCTTGCGTTCAGATTTTCTTTAATGAAAACTGACTCCATCTGAAACAAATATATTTTAATGCTTCTTCCAGATATTGTTTGACGAACGTTCTAACAAAATTTGCAAGTGAGCATAATTGCTAGAGACTTATAATTTAGCAGCTTCTAATTGAACAACACCAGTTTTGAAATTTAATAGCTAAACACTGCTGCCTCAAAAATAACTTAATGAATATTGGCTGTGTGTAGCAGTAGCACCAGTGTTTGCCAACAAGTGAAGCACATTGAAAGAATTCCATGTTGAATACATCTGCCTTTCTAGCGAAAATATGTAAATCCACTTAGGGTAAAACAAGTGCAAATAACAAATTGTTGCTAATTTGGAAAAGTGTTCTTCATACCTGCTGTCCAATTCTGGAAAGATGTTCTTGTTAACTCTTCTGGTTGCAAAGATTTTCTATAATACTGAAATGTTTGTACTTAGATATTCTTTAAACTTTTATCAATTTGTGGGGGATTGAAGAAAATTCCTGATATTGAGAATGTATAAATTTAATAGCTGAATCTTAGGAAATTTCATTAAAAATTTATGAATTGAAGATGTATCCAAATATTCATAATATATATCTATGATTAAACCATGAAATCTAAACAGTTATCTATGTATGAAGCTGCAGAAGGAAATCCCAGTATATTTCAAGTATAAAATACAATGATAGTAAATAAAGTTGGCGACTGTAGTTGAGGGTGACCTGAAGGCTACCTTTTCAATAGCTACTACACCAAAGTGTTGGGGAGCGCGCTACTCCTTTCCCAGGATTGATCCACTTTACCCTTGATCCGTACCTTATAATGCTGAGTGTTAAGCAAGGAGGCATCAAGTACCATTTTAAAAAAATTTTGTTATTTCTTGACATGGGATTGAACCCAGTTCTTTCAGGTCATTGGTGAACACTCTTACCATTATGCCAGTGTCTGGTACAGTGATAATAAAACCGAATGAAAAAAACTCCTGACTGTGAGTTTCATGTTGGTGATCCTTGGGTGAACTAGTATTCAACCTGTCTCCAGAGAATTATGGAGTACTAACTCACCTGAGGATGGACATGTATGATAAATTTTTTATCCTGTTTTATAATCTTATTTTATGCTTGAAATGTTCTATATATATATATATATATATATATATAAACACAAATACTTAAAATGACTAAATACATTAATAAACCAAAGAAAAAACAGTAAATTATATTTTACTTATTTATGTCTTGATGCTAATATTCTTCATAAAAGAAACCACGTTTTTAATGCTTTGGATTTCTTCATTGTTGAATTGCTCAACTTTTATATTATTATTTTCATTTTCTAACATAGTTTGCCAAAATATTTCATTTTTCATTCCAAATATTAAATATTTTTGTGGTGACAGAAGAGGGTGAGAGAGTAAAGCTTGAGAGAAAGTGAATATATGATACACACACACAAGGGTCATTCAATGAATAAGGTGAATTACACTATTTAATGACTCAGATTTCAGGAAAAAAAATTTTTGCTTTATTTTTCCATATTTTCTCCATTCTTTGAAATACATTTTTCTCTTTGGAAATTGAGCTTTTGTATTTCTTCAGCATAGAAATCTTTGAACAATGTTTTTAGCCATTTACTCGAGTCATTTCATTTCATCTTTGATTGAAAATTTTGTTTCATGCAGTAATTCTTGAAAGGGGCCAGGTCTGGACCGTAAGGAAGAAGTAGCGGCTGTTGCAAACTATACTGTTTGATAGTTTCTATTCTGGTGAAACCTCATGAAAACTGACCTTAAAAAAAGGCAAGGTCATCATGTTCCATTTAGTGTGCCATACCCAGAGAAATTTCCTCTATCGTAACTCATTTGTCAGACATTAACTGAATCTACTATTTTTATGTGGGCTCACCATAATAGATCTGCCTGCATCTCAAATACAATCTCAGCCTTCGTTAAACAATTTAACCTATTAGTAAATATTTTTTAACTAAAATATGACACATTCTTGTGTAAATATCAAACTTTGCATTGCTCAGACACCAAAAATTTCATTACAGACTTCTATTCAAGCCCGCATCACTGTTTTATTTGCTGCCATTTTGAATAGCCTCAAAACAAATATTTTACCAATAAACCAATTCCAAGTGATACAAAGTTTACATGGATGGAAAAAAATTATTTTGCTTTTTCCCAAAACATTCACTGTATTTATTCAATGACCCATATGTGTGTATATATATATATATATATATATATAATACATATAAAAAACAAAAATTAATGTCACACATAGGTAACAAGTTTGGAGTTTAATTGCTAAGACTCTGAGAGAATTTAACAAGGGTAGAATTTTTTCTACTTTTTAGTGTATTTTTTCTTTAAAGGAATAAATAAAAAGTAACCATCTTAAAAAAAAAAAAAAAAAAAAAAATTATAAGTAAAGCCACTTTTTTTTTTATTTTTTAGTTTTATTTTAATATTTCATTTAAAGAAATGAATCCAAAATTTATTCATAATTTCTGGTAAGTAACACAGATCACATGAATATCATGTTACGATCCTCATATGGAAGTTAGGGTCATAGAAAATAAAAAATTAACAGGAAAAGGACACACTGGTCATTATTATCCATGACTTTTAAAATAAATAGAAATTTTACTATATGTATCATGTTTGATAAATAGCTAACTAGTTTGTAATAATTCATTTTTAGCATTCTAAAACAAATGGATAGAAATTTAAGTAGTATTTATTTAGTATTATTTTCAGTTTTTGAGTGAGACTTAAACTCGGATTCTTTTTCACTTGGGAAACCTGTCTTGCTATAATTATTTTTCCCTTTATGTTTACACACACAAGTTGTAGTAGTTTGATTTTTGTTATCATGTAAAGAATTATCAATCAATCAATTTTTTCTGAGTATTTTTTTCATATGAATGTCATTTACTTTTTATTGCAGACACTCTAATTATCATTCTATGGCCATGAGTTGACAGAACAGATCAGAACAAAAAAATAAATTGTTGGTTCTGGGTTCAAGTTTTGCCAAGAGCTTATTCAACTGGATATGTTTTCTTTCTAAACATCAATGAGAAAAAAAGAAGTGATGATCCACAATGATTTTCCATTGTTGCTATTAAAAGGTAGGTATAAAAAGTTTTTTTTTTTTTTTTAACCACATTGACAGATTTAATTGCCCTAGTCTTTATTACAGATATGTCTTTTCAATATGGAAGCAACTAAAATGTCCACTGTGAATTAGTCAGAATAAATCATAAAAAGTTCTTTGACGTTTCAGAAACTGCATAAATTCTAATAAGCCTTATAACACTAGAATGACTTATCAGAACAATGTCACAATTTATAAGGACTTGATGTAATCAGGTGAATAACATTAATAGCACTTCTTTCAATTCTCCATCTTAGTCTTTCTCTCACTTGTATGTTGTTTACCTTTTATATAGAATATATAAATAACATATAAGCTTCTTTTTTGGACTCTCTTTCTCTCTCACCTGTATATTGTTTATATTTACTTTTTCAAGCTTCTGTTTTTTTTTTATCCTATAATCCTTGTTGCTTGTATGACTTTTGGGCCGAGATTTTTTTAGAGTATTCAATGAAAAGTATCAAATGGATTTTATTTTATTTATTTATTCCTTTGGGTGGGGGGCATATTAGATGAGCAGAAAAGAACTTGATAGATTATTTTCAAATCAGAAATTTTTCTCTTTTTGATAAACAGATAATTACATTGATGTCATCCATTTTATGAATTTAATAAAGAAATGTACATATAATAATTAGTAAACAGTTGTTGGAATTATGTTTATATGACTCAAAATCTAACATTTTATGTATATCTTGTATATTGTTTAAACTTAATGAAAGAGGGTAAAATTATGCATTATAAAAACACCTTGATGATCAAAAATAGTTTATTCTTTAACTACAAAAAGTTTGTTAAACTTGCAGTGCTCTATCATCAATTAATGAAACAAATTTCATTTTTAGAATGATTGATTCATTTTACAGAGAAAGAAAAGAAAATTTGTTGCTGTCTATATGATGATTTTATTTCAATTTTAAAGCAAAGATATTTTCATTTTCTCTGTTTCAAAGAAAAAGTTCTTTCAGAGAGACAATACTGAAATTATTGGTATATCTCAGAACAAGTTATTAAGAAATTAGTTCAATTAGAAAATTGTCTCTTCCTTTAAACCGTAGAAAATTGTAAAATTTACAAAACCTGAGGTCTACATTTTATTTTAAGTTGGTCGAGGGAGATTATTTGTTGACTTTTAGAAAACTTAATCTTTTCTCTTTATAAACCTATTGGAATTCTGGTTGCCATCTTGTTTTTAGTTGTGTGATACAAAGATACACCTAAGTAATAAGGCTGCATTATGTCTAGACTTTATAGTTTACCATTGTTCATATATGTCTAAGTCTTCAATGATTGGCTAATCTACAGCTCCTACTGATGGGCAAGTCTATAAATATTTGCTTGTAATTTATAGACAGCTGATACCCATCTGTTCCCTACCAAACAATCAAAAAAACCCTGTAAAGTCTTTGCCAATATCATGACACAATCTGTATATGAGTTTGTTAGAGTTCATGTCTATTTGACCCAAACCTGATCAGCAGCACTTTGAAGTTGATCCAGCATTTTAGTTATCAATCCCTTCTTCAAAATATGTTCCTCTTAGCACTGAAGGGAATATTTTGAAAACAGAAAGGAGGTGCCCGTGGTGTAATGGTTATCGTCGTAGGAAATGGACACGGCAACACGAGATCGAATCCTGGACAAGACTGATTGCATTTCACATAGCACTAATACCCTTGGGAAAGGTTTGAATCCAATTATTCTCCCTCCAGCTATGGGTAAATAGTAGGGCAGACTGGTTCTTCATCCTTGGTGAGGCAACTAGTCTAGGAGAAGGAAAACTCTGAATTCAAACCTGTTAAACTCCGCTTAAAAATTGACCTTGTGTCATATCCTGCCTGAGCGGAGGGGTTGGGTAAATATGAATGTATTGAAACCAGAAATTCAAGTTGACTCAGTGGAGTTAGATCTTTTACTGCACTGTCCTTTAACGAGTAGACATGAAAATTACACAGCAAGTTTACACACTAATACTTTTTTGGTTTCAAACATTTGCTTTGATTTTGTCAGCTGTTTTTAAGTTCTTTTACATATCATATTTATTTTGAAAATTTTTTTTTTTCTTCTCCACTTTTGATCATGCATTAAGGGATTTCATGACTTCTAGGATATCCCTATCTTACTCCTGAATGTTTGGGAACATTCTTTAAATGATAATAATAATAAAGAAATAATTTACTTTACACCTGTTTGTTCTGACTGACTTGTAACTCAAAACTTTTTTTTCCAGTTCTATAATTCTGAACACTTTGACTGCATTTACTCACTATACATTTCTTTTATAGCACTACTCTTCCTCCAATCCTACCGTTAAAAAGACAGGGTTTTTTTTTTACTGTAACCACCTAGTTGTTTGATATTTCAGTACACTTGATTCCTTTAAATGCAAATAGAACTTAAATATATTTCAACTCAAGAATAAAATCATTGCTATCAAAGTATCAATATAATCTCAAGCAGTGTGACTCCAAATTGTGCTAAGCAAACAATAAGTTTCACATCTTAAATGATTTCTGATATATATGTAGGGTGTTTTAAAAACTTTGATATCATCTGAAATGTACTGGCTGTTCTAGAAATATTGATATCATTTCATAATCCAATGACTTAACCGGTTCTTGTTCAAATGACCTTAAATTTTAACTGCCTGCCCCATCCACTGGAGCTGAAGAATATGTTGACTGCTTTTTTGCTGAGCAGTAAGACCTCCCCATAACTAGTGTTCTGGGTTTAATGCTAAACTGCTTTTGCTAGTGAAACTCCAGTCCTGAAGCTTTTGACTTAAAGTGGTAATATCTGTTAGGGTTCCATTTATTGGTCAAATGGAAATATCTAATCATTTTCTATACTTGAAACTGTGTAAAGACAAATGACTGATGTTAAATTGAATTCTTAGAATTACATAGCAATACTTGAAACTTTTTAACTGTGTGCAAACAAATGACTGATTTTAAATTGAATTCTTAGAATTACATAGCAATACTTGAAACCATTTAACTGTGTGCAAACAAATGATTGGTATTTAATCAGATAGAAATATTTGCTTAACAGAATAACTAATTTTAAATAGCAATACTTGAAGCCATTTAACTGTGTGCAAACATATGCTCTTGTTTGTCTTAAAATGATGTTAACTAAAACCTATTCATTTACAAATTATATATTTAATGTATAAACAATATTTGGGATTAAATAACCTACAAGGTTTGTTATGCCATAGAGGATAACCAACAAACCTTTTAAATACATGCATAGAAATAATTCCAAGTTCTGTGTTTAACACCTTTTCTTTTCTAGTAAATGGAACTTCTATATGTGAAAAGAAAAGAAGATAAAACACATATAGTGTTTTGAGTTGTTTTTACACTTAGTGTTTAAATTTGAGATAATTTGAATAAGAACTGGTCAAGTTATTACATCATGAAATAATATCAATTTTCCTGAAACAGCCTGTCTCAAATGATATCAAGTTTGTTTTTTTTAAATACCCTGTATATTACAAGAGGAGATTTTTTGGATTGACACTTGGACATGATTTTATCATAGAGAATATGCTCAATAAAATTTTTCTCATGAAGATTAAAATTACAATGATTGTTTCATAAATACTTTCCTGTTGATGTATTGAACACAGAGATACTATCAGTCTTGGACAGATGGGGAAAAAACAAACTTTGCTGATAGTTTATTTTGAAGATTAAATATATTTTCAATAAACTATGGTGAATTTCAGCAAACAATTATTTTATCTTAACAAAAATATAATTGAGATGAATTTCTATTGTTTATAAACTTGTACAAATGAAATAATCTAATTACAATTTTGATTAAAATTTATGGCTAAAAATGGGTGAAATCAGTAAAATATAGTAATCTATGTGTAAACATATATATAAACTGGGCCATTGGCCTAATGAGTGTTTCTCACTGGTCCGGGAGACCAGGGTTCAATCCCAGGTCGAGTCATACCCAAGACTCAAAAAATAGTATTTGATGCCACCTTGCTTAGCACTCAGCACTATAAGGTAAGGATCAAGGGTGAAGTGGAGCAGTCCAATGAATGGAGTAGCATGCTCCCTACACCTTGGTGTAGTAGCTATTGAAAAGGGAGCCTTCGGGCCACCCTCAACTAAGGTTGCCAACTTTATATGTAAACTTGCAGAGTGATATTACATCATTTCAGTGATGAGGTAAAACAGGGAAAATTAATTCTACTCACCACTTGCAGTTGCATGCACACAATATTCAAGTGAACTTATATTCCACAAGACTGAAGTCTTTGTCAGTCCTCTTCATTTCGTGAATATTAATTGCATAGCCTAAATCACAGTTGAGTTGCTATGGATGGATTATGGAGAATCCAACAAGACAGCTGATGGTAATTCCAAAAAAGGGTTTTGCAGTCTTTTTTGAAAACTGAAAGGGATGATAGGACAATATATTTGAGATCCAAAAGGAAGAACTTAGAAGAAGACTAAGATGCCGTTTCCCTAGGTAGGCTATTTTTTGTTAATATCAAATGGCTGAAAACTTTCTGGATATATCTCATAAGTATACATACACACACACACATACATACATATATACATAGACATGTGCGTGTTCATGTATATATACTTATGTGTTTATGTATATATGTATCTATTTACATATTTGTGTTCATATATCAATAGAGGGAAAGTTGTATGGATACACGTGTGTTGTTATATGTTATATTCTAACAGTAAAGATGAATAGCATTTTCAATGTTTGCAAGTGATCAATCAACTACAACCAAGGTGAGAGGGAGAAAAGACATACTTGTTCTTATTAAACCTATTATGGCCACCCTAAGAGGAAGCAAACAAAGCCAGCGTCTGATTGGCCGAATTCCCTGGGTGATAGATAGCCGAGTGACTGCTTAAGAAACTTTGCATTTTACAAAGCTGGGAAAATATTTCCTTATCTAAGATAACAAAGAATTCTGATATTGGAAGAGTTGTTTTTGTTTCTTTCTTTCTTTGACTTTATATAAGAAATATCAGGTATGTTGCCAAATACATTTGCTAATTAGCATCAGTTAACAAATTTTCCAACTCGCTGCCTAAGCATCATATTTGTATAAAGCAAATTTAATCATCTTTAGAGCTTGAAAATTAAGTAAGTATTATATTGATATATATCCAACTTAGCTTTAGTTTTTGTTTGGTTATTTAAAAGCATATCAAACCCTTCTGGGTTATTAAATGCTGAAGTTTAATTCATATTTAAATGTTTGACTATAATCATAACTATTTTGAATCTTCCATTGCAATCATTTTTTATCACACGGGGCAAAATGAGACAGAAAGATGTGGCTATGGCATGGATTGACTACAAAAAAAGCAAACAATGAGGTCTTGAAAAGCTAGATAATAGACTGTCTTAAAATATAGAAAATATACGATGTATTTCATCTTGGAAAAACTGGAGAGTGGAATTGACAGGGAGAGGAAAAATTTTGCTGAGGTGAAAATTCACAGAGGTATATTCCAGGAAGATGGGCTATCACCATTTCTATTTGTAATTGCAATGATGCCACTCAATCACATACTTAGGAAATCCACAGGGGAACTTCATAAATCACAAGAAAAGATTAACCCCTAATGTACATGGATGACATCAAACTATTTGCCAAGAATGAAAAAGAACTGGTAACCTTAAAACAACAAATGACAGAAGGAATAGTACTTCCAAATCAAGAAAAAAATCTGAACATTTAGAGAAAAGGAAACTTAGAAATACTTGAGAATATTGGAAGCGAACCCGTGGTGTAATGGTTATCATTGTAAGAAATAGACACGGCGACACAAGTTCAAATCCTGGACCTGACTGATTGCATTTCACATAGTACTAATAAGTTTGGGTAAAGTATGAATCCAAATATTCTCCCTCCAGCTATGGGTAAATAGTAGGGCAGACTGGGTTCTTCAGCCTTAGTGAGGCAACTAGTCTAGGAGAAGGAAAACTCTGAATTCAAACCTGTTATACTCCGCTTAAAAATTGACCTTGTGTCATATCCTGCCCGAGCAGAGGGGTTGGTAAATATGAGAATATTGGAAGCAAACACCATCAAACAAGTGGAGATAGAATGAAAAAAAAAACCTCAGGTGAATGAAAAAACTACTTGAAACCAAACTATATAGCAGAAACTTCATCAAAGGGATAAATACCTGGGCTTGTCCCCCTTGTAAGATACTCATGGCCATTCTTCAAGTGAACAAGGGAAGAACTTGAACAAATGGACCAGAGAACAAGAAAACTCATGATAAGGCATAAGGCCTTACATCTCAGAGATAACATAGACAGATAATGTGTCAAGAGAAGGAGGAAGAGGACTAAACAGTATTAAAGTTAGAGTCAATATGAGGACTCAAAGACTATATGTAAAAGAGCAAAGAAAGACTGATTACGCAAACAAGAACAGAACAAAAAAAACTAGAAAACAAAAATGGGAAGAAAAACAAGCGTATGAATATTTCAAGTGACAAATAAGCAAAATCTCACATGTGAACCCCTGGACATGGCTAAGGAAGGGAAACCTTGAGAGAGAAATTGAATCTCATCTAATAGAAGCAGAAAACAATGCCATAAGGACCAACATTGTTAAAGCAAAAATAGAAAAGGCACAATAAAATAGCAAATGTAGATTATGTGCTGTTAGATGAAAGGATCAATCATACTATAAACAAATGCAGCAAATGATAGCTGAAAGTGTATAAGACTAGACATAACAGGATGGGGAAGGTGACCCCCTGGGAATTGTGTAAGAAATTTAAATTTGCCCGAGTGGTATACACACAACCCAGAATCCATCCTAGAAGATGAGATGCACTAATTTCTTCAGAATTTTAACATACAAACGGATCGCTTAATCTCAACCAAACTATCAGACCTAGTGATTGTCAACCAAACAACCCTGCTGAATAGTGGACTTTACCTTCACGGAAGACCACAGAGTAATATTAAAAGAAAGTGAAAAGAGAGATAAATATCTAGACTTTGCTGGAGAACTAAAATGTCTAAGGAACATGAAGGTGACAGTGATACCAGTTGTATTTAGTACACCTAGAACAATCTCCAAAGGATTGCTAAAGGAACTGAAAAACTTGGAAATAAGAGAACAAGTTGAGACCATCTGGACTACCACATTATTAAGCTCAGCCAGAATACTGAAAAGAGTCCTGGAGACTTTCAAGGAGACTAGCTGTCACTAAAACTCTCGTGAGAAACCATCAGCTTATGCTGTTGGGAAAAACTCTCACTGTGTTTAGTTAGATTGCATATTCTCATCTGATACTGATAATTTTGCACTGTTATATAATTTCAAGTATTCCTATCTAATACTAATAATTTATACACAATTGGATAGTAACATTTTGGAATAAAGTGATACACTAAATTTGAATACTAATCACCAGTAAATGGAAATGACAAACCACCAGATAGTATACCATGCTGCTAGAGAGGACATAAGACAAAGTGGACTTCTTTGAGAGGATGACTTCAGTGAGAGAAAGACTTCAGTACTCGATTGGCTGGTACACTCTTGGTTCAAATCAATTCTGTTATTGTTCTTGGCAAATCGGTTCTGTTTTGGATAGCAACAATCTTTCATTAGTCTTATTCTTCTGTTAATGTATTAATTTCAGTTGAAATGAAATACTTAGGCTTTTGTTAGGCTGTCTGTCAATTACTTCTTTTTATGCACATGTGAGTGTTACAAAATCTAGTTTCAAGTAAAACCAAATAACTATTCTTGATTAATAATACTGATAATTCATTTGCCCATAATTGTATGGTTTCAAGCAGATCTACTTAACCCATAGATGGGAGCCTAATGGCTACTACCACTCTGGATCAGAGTGGATCTGGGGGTAATGGCAACGAAGTGGTACTTTACACTTCTTAGAGTTCCACAACTGGAGCTTCATCAATAGGTTATGTTTAGTGTCACACCTAGGACCCCCTTTTCTTGTGGTGGGGGGAGTTCTTATCCCTCTGCAGAGGATACATTTGCTATGTTTTAAGTCCCACCAAGCAGACAGTGGTTTAGATGGCACAACGCTTCATATGTGACTACTGATCTTATAGGAGTGATTTATTTGACCTATAAGTAAGTTAGTTGGTGACTGAAGTCGAGGGCGACCCAAAGGCTCCCTTTTCAATAGCTACTGCACTGAGCTGTAGGGGAGGGAGATACGCCTTTCCCTGGGTTGCTCCACTACCCTTGATACATAACGTATAATGCTGAGTGTTAAGCAAGGAGGTATCAAGTACCATTTTTTAAGTCTTTGGCATGACACGACCTGGGACTGAACACTCGTCTTCCAGGCCATTGGCAAACACTCAACCCACTAGGCCAATGAGCCGGTAATTTGACCTATAGATAGTACCTTAACATGGTGCTACCTCTCTGGGTCACATTGAATTGTGTGTGATGGTAATGAAAGGTGATCCTGCTTTCTCCAGAGTTCAAGAACTGGAGTCTATCCACAGGATGCAGTCCTACCCAGGAATTCCCTTTTTGAGTGATTCTTACCCCTCTGCAGGGAATGCAATTCTATCATAAGGGCTGGTCAAATGTGCAATTACCTTATTAGGATCCAAGTTTGTTCAATGAATTTTCAAATCTCTCCTTAATAACTATTTTTGTCACTATTATGCACCCAAATAAGCAAAGCATTTAAACCAAATAGTCCTGTATAGCATAAACTGGATATTATCATTCTGTATATCCTGGTGGTTATCCATTGCTTTATACAGTATTAAAATAATGTGATCTTGTTAAGATTTACCTACATTAATATCAAAGATCAAGTTATCTAAATCTTCAAACTAATGTATGTACACACACACACACACACAAGTTTGGATAGTATAGATACAGTCAAGCACCATTGTTATGAAATAGCCGAGGGATTTCGGTTCATGCCTTTGAGTTTAGTTAGGCTGAGAACCTTTCGGCTCAGCACATGGGTTGGTTGGGTGTAAGATTGAAGCAGGTGTTAATGCGGGTGCGCGCGAGCGGAGGAGGTGTCACTCAGATGTCATAACAGTCCGAGACGATACTGGGTGACAAGGTGCGGGTGACGTCGCGCGCACCGGAAGCACGCGGAAGTTTGTGTGAGAATTTGAAGAAAATAAGTCGGGTTTTAGGCGCCGAACGAGAAGGATCGATTTTTGGAGCTCGCAGGCGCGAGGCGAACATGCGCCCAATGGGGGCTGCTCGAGTTGGGGGCCAAATGAATAAGACAGCGTAGAAGATTGTGTCTCTCCTCCTTACGTCGAAACCTTTAACTCAAAGTTAATAAAAAGGTTTCGTACCTGAACAAGAAGTAGTTACGTGTTTTTGAGATTCCTGTTCTTTATATATTCTATTGTAATGAACATTATATGTCCATTTTGCACACATGGTTAATTGTGAATATGGTACACCATTACCTCTGTGTCTAAGCTATCCTTACTTATATATGCTCTGTCAATGAAAATTGAGCTCTCTTTATTCATAAATATAACAAACTCCATTGTCAATCTTAATATATATTTATGAATGCACACATATATATATATATATGGTAAGCATAAAAACATATCTGCTACCTTACTGTGGTTTGAGCACCATCTGGAATTTCACTGCCATCTCACTGTAGGAGGAATTCAGAGATTCTGCAGGTGAGAAAAGAAATATTCTGAGTTTATGTACGTAATGTCACCATATTTATAAACATATTCCAATAAGTTTTGATATCATGACTACTTGAAATTGAGGAGTGTTTTTGTGCTCACTCTATATGAACAGGGTGTGTCAAAATTGATGCCACCCATTAATATTATAATTCATGTTACATCATCATCTTTCACCTGAGTCTCAAGAAGCAATTACATCGCTTTAGAAAGGTCAAACCAGATGACAAGGGAAGAAATTGATTGACTTTATCCTACAGTGCACATGAATGACAAAGTTCTAGGAATGTCCATGGAGGGACGTTTTCAAATTCTTTCCAACAGAATCTCTCACTGTATCCACATTGTCAGGACATCTTGCAGTCAACTTCCTGCCAGATCTGGGATGCCTTCTTGGTGAGGTTGTTTTCTGATCCCGTGACTTGAAATTTGTGCACCTAAAAAATAATTAAAAATTTGGCTCTTCTTGGGATAATTGTTAAACTTCCTGTGAAATTTAGCTGGCACAGTTTTGAATAATTTTATCTTCAAAGTAAATACTTTTCCTTTCTTGTCCAAGGCATTATGATTGAGGATTAATAGTTTTTATAGTATACTATTTTTCAAATCAGAAACAAAAAAGAACACATCATTATTATTAGAGTTATATGGGTCCCATGTATATTGTAACACTCTGGATATATATATATATATATATATATACACAGATAGAGAGAGAGAAAATCCTTCCAAAATATATACACACCAGAGTAGAAACTATTATTATTTATCAAGAATTACATTCCTTAAAGTGATAGATATATACGGAAAAATCTAAAAGAAATTTCAGCAAGGCCAAATTTCATCTCCAAACCGTTTCTCTCCAAGAAATACTTCAACAAAATTTGATCCTTTTCACAAGTTGTTCCTAAAAAGAATAAAAAATCTTTTCACTACAAGATGATTCTCTACAAATAAACTATGAATAAAACCAGATTCTTTCTATAAACTGTTTCCCTAATGATAAATTTCAACATGACAGATCTGTCAGTTTCCCCCCTTTTTTAACTTGATTTGGTATCAAATTACCAGGGAGGTTGATATGCCATAAAACAAAACCAAACAAACAATAATTATAGCTACTCAGCATAATGGCTATTGTAATGGCAAATGGAATGGATGACCTGAGTTTAAATCCTTGACAAAACTATTTGCATTTCACTTGATGCTAAATCTTTTAAGAAAGGAATAAATCAATTTTTAATCCTCTTATATTGAGAAAAAAAATGATAACAAGGTAATACAAGCTAAACAAGAGACTTATTGATAAATAAAGTTGATACTAGACTGTTTAGGTTCTAATGAACCATCATTAGGACTAGGAGGAATGATATTAGTGATGTTAGATGAATGATGGATGTTTAAAAAAAATTTAAATTCTAATACTGATATACTGATTGAATGGCCAACTTTTTCCCATTATATAGATTGTTCCTCGGTTTTTGTATGATATTTTTAAACATCCACCCTTGATTTAATATCGCTAATATCTTCTTTCTCAGTCCTGATGATGATTCATTAGAACCAAAACATTGCGGTGTCAACTTGGTTTCTCAGTAAATCTCTCCTCCTGCAAGGATTACCTTGTTATCCTTTTTTTCTCTATATTGTCAGATTTTACTTGATTATTTACTTCCAATCCTCCTTTATGTCAGAAATGGGGGTGTCCTCATGGTGTAATGGTTAAAGCGATGGACTGCGGAATAGTAGTATGCGAGTTCGTACTCCAGTTGCGCTATTACATTCACTTTCGGGCAAATACCCTTGGGAAAGGTATGAACCCCCTTATCCTCCCAGCTATGGGTTAAATAGTATCAGTACTGTTCTTCTAGGAGAATGGCTTTGGCATTAAATAACCTAGAAAGAGTTGATATGCCATTAAACAAAGAAACCAAACCAAACCTTTATGTCAGAAATAATGTTCATAGACAATAAGTCTACTTCTTAGCCATTTTCTTTTTCCATCTGATTGTTTTTCTCATGTGTTTTTATTCCAAAATTGAATAAGCTAACTTACTGCTATTCAGTGGAAAGTGAAATGAATGACACACCTTTCACCATATTTACTTCAATAAAAAGCTGTTCATATACCCATTTGTACAAAGTTACCAATCATTTTCTTTGCTATTATATACTGTATATCCAAATCATTCAGTACCAACTAAATTAGAAAAAAAACTCTTTAAAAATAGTAATTTGAGAAACTCAAAAGGCACCTGTAACCTATAATTTGACAGATTCAAACATAAAAATTTTTAAAGTTTTTTTTACTTTTTCCACAGTTATTAGAAATCATCAAAAAAAATTCTATAATGACTAAAAAAAATTCATTGTTTGGAAATAATAATAAATTGATTTTTAGAAACAGAAAAAATAGAATCAAAGAGAAAAGTATTTAAATCTCTTAACCATTTTCTTCAATACACTATCACACATATACAGAAGGAGCAAGAGAATCCTTTCAAAATATATAAACACCATAGTAGAAACTATTATTATTACGGGGGGGGTCCTCGTGGTGTAATGGTTAAAGCGATGGACTGCGGAATCGTCGTACATATACGTAGTACATGAGTTCATACTCCAGTCGCGCTATTGTGTTCACTTTCGGGCAAATACCCTTGGGAAAGGTATGAACCCCCTTATCCTCTCAGCTATGGGTTAAATAGTACCACTACTGTTCTTCTAGGAGAATGGCTTTGGCATTAAATAACCTACAAAGGTTGATATGCCATTAAACAAAGAAACTAAACTATAATTATTAATTATAATAATGACTTTGTCAAATAATCAACATAGGAAATACAATCAATAAAAAAAGTTCAAATTCTGTAGGAGGCAGTTTGTATTTCATTTTGCTCAGGAAATGCATGAACCTGTAGAGAAGAGGAAAATCTCGTATTTTGTTTTGGCGCACAATTTAATTCAACACTGAATTTCACCCAATCAGGATGACTTATCCTATTCAGCCCGGACCTTCATTTCCGGCTAGCAAAACGGGTGAGCGGCCAAACCCAGTCTCTTCGGCGTGAGACAGCGACCAGAACAGACGTTCGTCTGACCGTCCCTGCTTAGCGATGCTTTTTAACATAGCAGCACCAGCAGCAGCAACATGGACACTCAAGGAGGGAACCATCTAATTTATGGATTCTTTACGAGGAATCCCAGTTGAACGTAAATTAGAAACATTCAGCATGCCTTCCACAGGCACCACTTCATGTCACCCCAAAAAATGGCTATGTCGATCCGAGCGTAACTCCGCTCTCGACACACTAGCTATCATTTCACATCTGGCCCACATTAATGGAGATAATGCATACTCTCCCCAAAAACCAGATACAAAATTACACGGTGACTTTAAACACATCCCTCACACGTCCAGCAACACGCTGCCATCTCAACATCCAGCTAAGTCATTTCGTCTCCAACACTAACAAGCCTAAACTCCACGAGTCTTGCAGCACCAAAAGCAAACCAAATATTCAAAGCTGCAAATAAAGAACTTTCGTTGTTGTGTTGTTAAAGGAAAGTTTCGTAATTCATTTGTGTTGCCTTAAAAAATATAGTGTTCGGGAAAATAACAAATTCCCCGAAACCGCTATAAACCCATTTATTCTCAGTCCTGCTATGGAGGAATAATAAAGATTTGATTAGATTTACTTAGGCAATCAATGTAGAAGAAGATTAAATCCATACGAGCTTTACTCTGCTTAAAAATTGACTTTGTTTTATATCCTGCCTGAAACAGAAGAGTTGGTTTGGGTGAATACAAACTTAATATTTAAGAATTTTTATGATGAAAAATGTGCTATAATAGCAACTAATCTCTTCAAAGTAATTAATCCCTTTGATAAAAACTGATTTAGTTGGCCAACAGTAGTTGAGGGCAACCAGAAGTCTTCCTTTTCAATAGCTACTACACTAAGGTGTCGGGGAAGGTGCCACTTCTTTCCCTGGATTGCTTCACTTACCCTTGATTTGTATCTTATAATGCTGGGTGTTAAGCATGGAGACATCAAGTACCATTTTTTTGAGTCTTTGGTATGACTTGACCTGGGATTGAACCTTAGTCTCCCAGGCCATAGGCAAACACTGACCATTATGCAAATTGAGCCTGTCAGCTATTCACAAAAGATGCAAATACAGTTTTCAGTTTATATTCACCAAGTTAAGCTTAGTAAAAAGAAAAGATTAAGTCCTGTGTCACCGAATCTAAAAATAGAAAAAGACCTACATCTGTCATACTTTCAGCTATATCGTTGTCCTAGTTTGCCACCAAAACCTAGTAAGTATCTATATATACTGAATTCCCGGTAATAGTCAGCAGCTGTCCAGCAGTCTGAGAAGACAGACAAATGAAAAATTCCAGTCACAAATTTCATGCCAGTAACTGTCTTAGCCTCTATGGAATTTTCAGGAGGGTCATCAAAATAAACAAAGAATATATGCATTGTAAAACTAATAATTACACAACTTATCTTTTGTAAACTATTGCTCATTACAAAAAATAGTACATGAAAAGTCAACATCTGTTTCAACTCAAACTCTTGTTATTTATTTTAATGCCTGTTTGTTTTATTTATCAATTGATTCATCATTAACCTTTTCATTGCATGACTGGAAAACTTCTCTTCTACAATATTGAGCTATGTTTCATTACAAAATCATTATACATAATTTGCTAGAACATTTATGCTACCCTCGTAATATACTCTTTATAATTTATTTGGCAAGCAAATCTGCTCAAGATCTGAGTCCTAAAATTCAAACTTAGTTTTGTCTGTTACAAGATAAGAATTGTGAAACACCCATTGAGGAGCACCCTCAGAATTGTAATGGTGACCAGGACAAGTTTATTAACAATTGTTCTGTGATAGGACTCTCTCTTGATAGAAAGACTGATAATTCCAGTTGATTTTTTTATTGTTTTTGATCTCTTATAATGCTTATATATATATAAAATCATGTTGTACTAACAGCATAGATCCCTCTCTCTTTATCTCACTATCCATCCCTGTCATCTATCACTCCTGGTAAATCCTCCAGGCTGCATCCAGTGTCCTCTTAAAGCTGATGTATGTAATTCTTTGCTGCTTGGCCAACATTGGCTCATCCATGTGTAGGAGTTCATAAAAAAGTAAGAAGCAGACAACATCCTGTAAACTACACAGATGATCTAGTGCTTCCTGCAAAAATACCTACTCAATCCAAATTCCTACTGCATGGTGTAGAGCATGCAGCTGGAGGCATTGGCAAATAAAACTAAGTTCATGTGTTTTTAATCAAGAAAGAGCCATTTTCACTCGAAGTAGCAAGCCTCTAAAATTGCTTGACGAGTTCCCATAACTAGGTAGCAACATCTCATCTACCGAAAGTGATGTAGACATATACCTGGCCAAGTCATGAAATGCTATTGACAGGTTATCAGTCATATGGAAATTTAATCTCGATAAAATAAAACAGGATTTGTTCTGAGCTATAGTTGTGTCCATACTACTATTAGGATGTACCATATAGATGCTAACAAAATGATTAAAGGAAAAGCTAGATGGAAGCTACATAAGAATGGTACATGCTGTTTTCAAAAAATCCTGTTAGTAACATCTGACAAAACTGCAGTTGTCTGGCCATCTACCTTCAATTTTATAAACATCCAAGTAAGACAAAAACATGTGGGTCACTGCTCTACAAATAAGGATAACCTTGTGTGTGTTTATATATATATATATATATATATATATATATATATATAAGCAATATCATTTTGGATCTCTTAGAATGGGCTTGCTTGCTCTTTTGGTTCTTCAACAATCAAGTGGCCTTATTGTCAGTGAACTCCTTTACATAAGAGCCATTCTTAAGTGTTTAAATCTTCATGCTCACTCCAAGACATGTAGATTTCCAGAGATAAGGTTTTCAATTGTAGAATGTACATCAACTATTGTACCTGACTCCAATTTTAAAAGCTTGTTGAGAAGGATGATGATATGCCACTTGGAGTTTGTAAAAGCCAACTCTTCAGATGACAGACATTTATTTGCTGCCTACACAAACTGACTTACAATACTCAAATAAGTACAATTCATATATAGTAGGATCAGTAAAACTTGATACTTTTAATTCTTTGATTAATTCATTATAGACAGAATGCTGGATGGAGATCATTACTTGAATACTCAGACTCGGAAGATTATATTTAGTTTCATAAGTCTAAAATTTAAAGTTAGTTGAAAAAGTAGACCCATTAAACAAGTTAATCTTTACAAGACTTATACACCTATACATATATTGTATGTTTTAAAAAATTGAGACTGAAGTTTTATTTATGCTAACAGAAAGAGACAATGAATAAAACATTTTTTTTAGTTAGTCCCCTTATTCAAAAGACTTATTCCAGTGAGTTTTTCCTTTGTTGAAGCACCTCTGAAATCCCTCTTTTGAATTGGTGTCCAGATGCTCTGTCATATTTCTTTTAATCTCCCCCATGTCTTTAAATATTCTTCAACACACTTATTCCATTGCTCAGTCAGCTGGGGCTGTAGAATACACAGACTGATTTTCTGCAGTGAGGTAAGACACCCCTCTAAAGAGTGTCCTGGATATGACACTAAACAATCTGATGGTAAGGTTCTAGTAATGCTGGAGCTTTGGCAAATGCAGACAACCCCTTCATTGCCATCACTCTCAAGTCCACTCTGGCATGGAGTGGTAGCACCTGATAGGGTCCTATTTATGGGTCAAATAAAACTCAACTGTGTACTTATGCTCAACTGAATTGCTTAAAATAAACCTGTTTTGATATTTAAATTGCATACTTCATTTAAACTGTGTATTTATGCTAAACTGAATTTTCAAAAATAGAAATATTTTGACATGTAAACTGTGTAGTTATGCTAAACTGAATAGTTTAAAATAGAACTGTTTATTTGTATAAAAATGGATTTGGCATTAGATAATCTACAAAGGTTGACATGCCATAAAACTCAAACAAACAAACACTTATTCCATTGAGTTTTCCATTGGTTGAAGCACCTCTGAAACTCCTCTTTTGGTGTGGTGTAAAGCTTCACCCTAATATTTCTTTTAGTGTCTTCTCCACCTTTGGATCTTAATCTTGAGAGGAATTTTCTGTTTAGTAAACAAGAAAAAATTGCACTGAGCTAGGACAGATTAAGTATTGAGAGTATGACTCTTGAACAGTCTTGTGTTTCATAAAAAAAAACTATTCATCAAAAAGTATTGAGAATTGACAGATGAGATGTCATTGCTTTATTATAGAAGTCACTTAATGTCTTCATGTAAATTGTTTGAAGTGTTGCCTGATTTTAGCAAACTAGTGTGACAAGTTAGAAATGAAATATAGTTAATATTGTTACAAAGGATTCATCCATTGTCCTGGTAAAAGGTGAATTGAGAAATGAGTTATTAATAAAACAAGCATTGAAACAAATAAGAGGAGGTTAAGTTGAGAAAGATGTCTTTTTATGAATTATTTTCAGAGATAAGCAATAATTTACAAAATAGAATTTTGTGTGAGAATGATCTTTTTTTGTGTACAGTGTATGCAAACGTTTTTAATACATATTTTTCTAATTGCTTACTTGCATGTCTGTCCTGAATTCCTTTGGGGAATTGGATTGATATTTTCATTCTACTGCTAAGTATCTAAGGTCTTTTTTTTTTTTTTTTTTTGACTATTGGATTTCTACTGTCAGTAGGAAGGGGGATAGCTGGTGGATTTCACAGCAAAAGTTATTTTTTAAAAATAAGTCACATAGGTCTTTTTCTTGGAGAGAGTAATTCTGTGTTCAGGTTTGTGTTAGGAACAGTTTAATTTAAACTTTTAACATCTCTGCAAATGTAAAGAAGGTCTTGAATACATATAAAACTTGAAAAATGATCTGATAGTGGGGCAGGCCACAAATGTCAGGTGAAAACCTTTCACTTGACATTCACTTGTTTGTTTATTTTATTTTAATGCCTGCTCATATTGAGGTGCATCTTATAAATATGTTAATCATATTATAAATTCAATAAACTGGATGTGACTTCGCATGAAACTCAATACTCACTGATGACAGCCTTTAAGTGGATAGATAAAAATAAGAATTAACTGACATAAAGATGACTAGAATAATTATGAAAAACCCGGAGTGGAAGAAATTAATGCTTGTTTTATAAAACACATATTTATTTACTAGTTTTTTGTTTATCCTAAAACTATTACTTACAACTGTTGTGTCGACATACATGTAGAAATAAGAGGTATTTTATTCTGGAGAGAATACAGTACATGGTTGAGTATGCCATGAGTAAATAACCATGAGTTGTAAGTTGCTCTCTCAGTAAAGAGCAAGGACTGTTTTAAATAGTCTTTAGACGAGTCAATCTTGTGGGAATGTTCAAACTACTTTACAACAACAACAACATGTTAATGTTGGTTGGTTTTACAGTTTTTCAAAACTTGTTGGGTTATTTACTGCCAAATTCAGTTTCTTTTTTGACATCAATTAATGGGGTGAGTGAAAAGTTTTGCAATATTTTGGTAAAGTAAGTCAAAATTTGGCAGGCCTGAATACTTTTCCAGAGGTTGTGAAGGTAATGAACCAAACTGGACTGTGGGATGCCAAGCTCGCTTGATACTCTCTAAACACTACTCAATAGATTTTTCCCCTATGGTTTGGAGCATGGCTTTGGAATTCACAGTTTTAGCCTTACCTGACTTTCTCCAATGGTTGATTGCCCAGTAAGCTCGGGCTGTAGAATATACCGACTGCTTCTCTGCAGAGGGGTAAGACCTCCCCCACCAATGAGTGTCCTGGATATGACACTAAACAGTCTGATGGTGAGGTTACAGCAGTGCTGTAGCTTTGGGGAATGCAGAGTACTCCTTCATTGTCATCACTCCCAGGTCCACTCTGGCTCGGAGTGGTAGCACCTGATAGGGACCTATCTATGGGTTAAATAGAACTAACAGCATACTTATGCTAAGATGAATTGTTTGATTAAAGTGAATAGCTTGAAATAGAAATGTTTTTGACAATTAAACTGTACTTACATTTAAACAGCGTGCTTATGCTTAACTGAATTATTTGAAATTGAACTGTTTTTCAACATTAAAACTGTATTTACACTTAACTGAATTGTTACATATAACAGCTTGAATAGTTTGAAATAGAAATGTTTTTGACCATTAAACTGTGTACTTATGCTAAACTGAATTGTTTTAAATAGAACAGATTATTTACATAAAAATGGATTTGGCGTTAAAAACCTACAAAGGTTGATGTGCCATAAAACCCACAAACCAACCAACCAACCATCTGATAGTTGAAATTCTTGGAATCAACCCAAGCAAAATTTCTTGAACCATCTGGTTATTGTACTGTGATCCTACTGCACCTTCACCTTTTGCACAACAAATATTGTTGGTTGCTTCTGCAGCATTATGGCTTAGTTGGAAGTTGTAATGTAACATACCTATGATACGGATATGTGAAATAACGTTCATAAACATATATAGGAATCCGAAAACACGAAATTGGTTCGGTACAAAACTTTTATTCACCTTTTTGAGTTTAAAGGTTTTTCAACATGAGGAGAGAGAGAGACACAATATTTCTATGCTGACTGCTTTCAACCCAACCAACGCGCGGCGCCCGTATGTCAGAAAGTCGTCTGGCCTCACCCAGATCTGAATCTCAACTCTCTTGTTCGGAGGCAGGAACTCAACTCACCGCTTTTTCTCAAATCTCAAAAATCCTCAGCCCACGCTTCCGGTGCATGACGTCATTCACACCCCCTGTTCACATTTCCTATCTGGGGTTTTATTTTGACATCTGTGAATGACACATCCTCCTCGTGTGCATGTGAACACCTGCGCTCATGTTTGCACCTAACTAACCCATGCACTGAGCCGAAAGGTTCTCATCCTAACTAAACTGAAAGGCAAGATATACTAAACGAAATCCCTCTGCAATTATATTACAGTAATGCTTAAGTTTCTAAATTAGACATCTTGGTACATTCATCTGTATAGCTTTTAAATCGCATATAGTAAACTACTGCACAAAGTGTCAACACACCAACTACCACAATACCATCATCCATGGTAAGAAATGCTTCAGTCAGGCTGTGAACTACCATGTACTAAAATATTACAAAACTTTAGTCTCCCCCTTGTGTATGTTTTCAAGTAACTGTTCTGACTTAATCAATTGTAAACTTGCCCAGTCAGCTGGGGCTGTAGAATACGCTGACTGCACTTCTGCAGAGAGGTAAGACCCCCACCAACGAGTGTCCTGGATATGGCATTAAACAACCTGATGGTGAGGTTCCAGTGATGCTCAAGCTTTGGAGAAGGTGGAGCACTCCTTCATTGCTATTGCTCCCAGATCCACTCTGGCCCAGAATGTGGAACACCTCTTCATTGCCAGTATGGTAGCACCTGATAAGGGCCCTATCTATGGGTTAAATAGAGCTAAACTGCATACTTACGCTAAACTGAATTGTTTGAATTAGAACTGTTAGACTAAACTGAATAGCTTGAAATATTAAAATGTGTACTTATGCTAAACTGAATTGTTTGAAATAGAACTGATTATTTCTATAAAAATGGATTTGGCATTAAATAACCTTCAAAGGTTGATATGCCATAAAACCCTAACAGTCAACCAAACCAATTGTAAACAATTTTAGCTTCAGGTGACTATTCTTAATACAAATAATTTACACAGTTGCCTTTTATTATCTATTTACTTGAGTCATCCTCTACAAAAGGGATCAACAAAAGGTGAGTATTTAAGCAGAGTTCCGTTGGTTTAAGTTATGAGTATTCCTTCTTTTACATTGTTTGCCTTATATGGTTTGGAGAAGAAAACTTATGATTATATTATTTTTTGCTGAAGCCATGATGACTTATTTGCTCATTTGTATTTTTAATTTAGGAAGAAAAAAAATTGACTATTTTCTAATGTCTGTATTCAATAGTTGAATGCAGAGAAGTAAGGGAAATAGTAGGAATTTAAGCATTTTTTTTCCTAAAGGCCAAATCACAAAATATCTCTGGATCTTAATGAAATATTGAAATAAAAAAAAATGTTATGCAGAGTCCCTGTGGAATCATGACTAATGTGCTGGAGTGCAACATTATTGTAAGCTGGTTCAAACTTTAGTATTGTAACTGCATTCACTTTCGACTAATACCCTTCAAAAAGGTATTAACCCATTTAACACTCCCAGGTATGGGGTAAATAGTACCACTATTGTTCTTCTTCAACAAGGATGGTTTTGGCATTAAATAACCTATGAAGGTTGATATGCCATTAAACTAAGGAACAAAACCAAAATATTATGTTAAGAGGTGCCCTTAGTATCATTGTTATCACTGTAGAAATTGTAATTAACAAGCTCAAAGTAAGACTCTACCAACGAGAGTCCTAAATATGACATTAAACCATCTGATGGTGAGGCTCCAGTCAGTGGAGCTCTGTATAATATGGCTACTGCTTTCGCTCCCTGGTCCACTCTGACCTGGAGTAGCAGCACCTGAAAGGGTCTTATCTATAGGTCTAATAGAACTGTTTGATTTTTTAACTGTGTTCAAACAAATGACTTATGCTAAATTGTATTGTTAGAAATAGAACTGTTTGATCATTTAACTATGGGTAAACTAATGACTGATGTTTGATTAAATTTGTTACTGATAAATAGCAATACTTAGAAACTGTGTTCAAATGAAAGAGCAATATTGAATAGAATTTTAAGTGTTAGATAGCAATAATTAAAACCATTTAACTGTGTAGAAATTATTGTAATATTAATGTGCAAATTAGTTGTAACTCACTTAAGAATTAAATTACCAACAAACTAATCTCTTACATATTATGTATATCTATTTATATGTGTGGAATCAAATGACTGATGTTAAATTGTTACTGTTACATAACAATACTTCAAACCATTTGTGTGCAAAAAAATGAGCTCAGGTTCATTGGAAAATGTTACCCACAAAATATGTCCCTAAATCATATATTAAATATGTATGTATTAAAAGGATTTGGCATTAAATGACCCACAATGGGTGATAGGCTATAAAACCATACCATGTATATCTAATATATATGTATAAAGAGGATTTGATATTAAATAACCTCCAATGGTTGACAAGCTATAAAATCAAACCAAACATATCTAATATATATGTATGAAGAGGATTTGACATTAAATAACCCACAATGGTTGATAGGCTATAAAACCAAACTAAACATATCTAATATATATGTATGAAGAGGATTTGATATTAAATAACCCACAATGGTTGATTAGCTATAAAACCAAACCAAACATATCTAATATATATGTGTGAAGAGGATTTGACATTAAATAACCCACAATAAGCTATAAAATCAAACCGAACAACCTGAGTTCAAATCTTGGATTGGACTTTGTTTCACTTTGTATTAATGCCCTTTGGCAAAGTATGAAACCATTTGCTCTCCCTCTAGCTATGGGTAGGACAAACTCTGTTTTTTGCCTTTAATTGGCAACCAGTCTAGGAGAAGGAAAACTCTGAATTAAAACCAGCTTTAATACACTTAAAAAATGACCTTGTGTCACATCCTACCCATGGAAGTAGAGTTAGGTAAATATATAGAATGTTGAAATATCTTTTAAGTTAATATCTACCTAAATGATGTAGTCTACTAATATAAGTACCTAGCTTAACTATAATACTATAGTAATATATTATAATTATATTAAATGTAAATAGGTGATGTTAGATCCTATCAAATAGGGTAAATTTTGAGTTTTGTTTTTCATTGACTCAACCATTTACTTATTAAAACTGCTTATATTTTTGGTCATTTTTCCTTAAGAAGATTATCAACTTTTTATCTGTTGTTAAAAATATATTTTTAATAAATTTATAGAATCCTGAAATCATTAACTGAAGAACTGAGATTGTTCAGTTTGTAAATGAATTATTGATTGATTGAAAGGACATATTAAACTGTCTGTACTTATTTCATACCTTGAGGTTAAGGAATTGCATTCATTGAATTTTCATATTCATAATTTTTGTGTAGTTGTTTTGTTAGATTTTTTTCCTGTCCTATTGAATACAAATAATCTTTACATTGATGTATTTGACTACTAGATTGGACCCTAACAGGTGTTACCACTCAAGGTCAGAGGGAACCTTTGAGTAATAGCAATGAAGGGGTACTCCTCACTTTCCAAGGCTTCAGAATTGAACCCTCACCATCAGATGGAGTTTAGTGTCATACTCAGGATACTTTTTTCGGGAGGCAGGGGTCTTGCCTCTCTGCAGTGGGTATACTATCAGTATATTCTAAGCTCTGCAAGTTAATACCAAGTTTTAATTAAATTACATTATTGCACTACTTATAAAAACAGATTTTAGACTGAGATATTCGAAAAAGAAGTGTTTTTGCTTATATTGTGGGGGGACATATGTTATTTTGGTTTGTAAGTTTGGTCCCCCAAAATTTAATGTTAAAGAAGTTTTATATAGTGTTTAGAAAAAGGTAGAATAGGCGCATGGAGACAAATGAAGGAAGATACGCTACAAATGAGTAAAGGATATGAAATGGTGCGGAGAAAAGGAACATTCAAAACAAGGCGATGAACAAAACAAATTTATATACTATAATAAAACAGAAATTGATACATAAAAAATAGTGTATATGTGTGTGTGTGTAACTAACACGACTAAACTACAAAAAGGTTAATGACGAAAACGTCCTATTAAGTTGGATTACATATTTAAATGTCTTTCTTTTTATGATTCGAAACAGTCGATTTCTTTGAGACTGGAAAAAGTCTCATAGTCAGTGTATATTGAAGAAATGAATGTCTGCGAGGCTTATCCATTTTTTTGCTTTTCACTCCTGTTGATAAATAAGAAGTCGTCACACTGAAGAGAGAGCGTGTATCCGCTGCGAAGAATTTGTGTAAAAAGAGAAAGAGTGTTTGAAGACGACATATTTATAGAAAATACGTGTTTTGGAAGTGGCTCCAAACTCAGGACGAAATTTACACACGGACGTAGTTTTACGCAGGTCAAGTGGTTCTCTTGGCCAATGGTTTTCTGAGACTGAATATGTGTGCGTCCGCCATCTTTGTTGTGGGAACAAGTGGCATACCACCCAAATTAAATTATAGGAGCGTAAAGTCCTATAATATCACCTTCAGTTCTAATTTATGTCCTCTTCTTCTTTCTGCTGTATAACAATAAATGTCTACCATAAAGAAAATAAATTGATCTTTTGGAACTCTTCCTAAAAATCATGCATTTTAAACATTTACTTTTGATATAATCAAAATTGTAGATGGCCCAATTGAATTAAAAATGAATGTGATCTATACTTTGAATTGAAGAGTAAACAAACTAGAAGTTTTTTAGGTAACATTTGACTGTTATTATTAGATATGGCTTTATCAGAATCAGTAAATGATACTATGAAGAGAAAAGCTAATAAAATCAAGTTTCCATTTTAATGTCATTGCTGTTAAATTATACCAACTCTTGTGATACCTTTTAGATTATTTCAAAGATCTTTATCAGCTTTTTCTCTGTAAAAGCAAAGTTGAAGCATAGCAGTTTATTTGATTTCAAATAAATATACCTTGAGTTGTTTGACAAAATCTTGTGTTGCAGCTTCATCTCTGAACTTAACTTTTATGCAAGATTTGAACCAACTTAGAATAGATTAAACTATTTAAAATCATTTCTTAACTAACGGAGAAAGCTGCCATGGAATCAAATAACCTAAACTCTAATTATGGGAATTGATAATACCAGACTAATATCCCTCATGAAAAGAACAGAAGCCATTCCTGCACAGAGACTCCTTTTACTATAACAGAATACAAGTGAACCTTAAAATGAGCCCTAAGGATAGATAGAAAGAAGGGAGGGAAAACGAAGAGGACAGATATTGTCTGTTTCATATCCAACATGGCAGATGAATGAACCCCAAGCTATAAAACGGTCTTTAACCATAATGCCAGCTGATATTCATGACTGCACAAGCAAATGCCTTTTGATTTTCATCATTGCCTGTATCTTGCTTTTTCCACTTAAGATGAAAAGCTTTCGTCTGATGTGGGCAGAAGTAAGTGCCTGATTAAACTTAATATATATCTTGAATGGGTTAATTGCATATCTCAGCACCTCTTTATCATGCTATGCTTTTTGGCAGCGCTGTGGGAAGATTATGGTGTCTGAAGCTTATAGAGAAGCTTATAACCAGACACATCACTTACCTTAATGAGTAAAAGTAACCAGTGATGTTGGGTGGGTGAAAGGTGAGAGTGAATAAGAGAGAGAGAGAGAGAGCGAGCAATGGAAAAGATCAACTTTAAGTCAGAAACCTTGGAAAATCGTTTGAATAGAAACAAATATATTTGCGCATGTGGAGTTTTTCACAAAATTGTGCGGGTAGAGGTGTTAAGAGAAATGAATGATGAAATTTTTCATGGTTTTACGACTTGCTAATGAGACATTGAAATATTTATTTCTTATTCTTTGCTTAATCTCTCCCGCTTGTCGACTAATATGGCACTTCTAGATTCTCTGTTTTCTGTTTCTTTTCACATAGAGCTCTCAATATATTTAATGACATATACACAGTTATTTTGAATTTAGTTGGTTGGCTGGTTATTTTTTTATAGCATGTCAACCCTTGTTGAGTTACTTGATACTGAAATTGGCCATTTTTGTTTTTTCTTTATTTTGTTTCTAGTAACTCTATTATTAATAATTCTTAACAGGTAAATGTGTCTATGTAGGTGCAATTATAAAAGAAAATAAAATATAATGGGACATTGAAAATATAGTTATGATTATAATAAAACATTTACAAATGTACCAATTTCATTATTAAATAACCCATAAGGAGTTGATATGCCATTAAGTAAATAAGCCTAACTATGAAAAGTATAAAGACTGAAGCTATACTCACTGAAACAAAAAAGAGCAATGACTAAATGTTAATTGGAAAAGATCAAATGGAACTAGTCTTTATGAGTATAAAGGGTGCTACACTTGCACAACCCTGTGTTTTACAAAAATATTTATTGAAAATTGACCAAGACTTGTTTTTATTCCAAATTGGCCCCGACTTATATCATCATTTTCTCATATACTTTGCTCATCTGTAAAAAAGACCTGACTGAAATTTTTAAATCTATAAAATTAAAGCTGTATTCTGGATACTTTCTGATAGCCAGTGTATAGTGATACATGAAACCCTGCTACTATGTGCTAACAAATTATTTTACAAAGTTGAAATGTTGACTTGAAACTATATAATTGCATATCAATTATTAGTATTTGTTAGGAATACTTGAAACCATATTACTGTGTGCAAATTATTTTTATTTAATAGGAATACTTGATATCTTATAACTGTGCAAATTAATGATTTAGTCAAAATAATTACTTGAAAGCTGACAAATGTATGGGAGTCTCCATGGTGAAATGGCTAAAGCACTAGTCTGCAGCATTGTATTTAGCAAATTCAAATTCAAGTCGGGGTATTAGATTCCCTTTTGGATTAATACCTTTGGGAAAGGAATAAAGCTCCGTATTTTCCCAGTTATGTGTTAAATAATACCACTACTGTTCTTCTTCAGGGATGGATTTGGCATTAAGTAACTCATTTGGGTTGATATGCCATTAAATAAAGAACCCAAACCAAACTATATAATTGTGTATGAACTATTTATATTTAATAGGAATACTTAAAACCAGATAAATGTGTGCAAATTATTTGTATTTGATTAGAAAACTTGATATCTTATAACTGTGTAAACAATTACTATTGAGTTGAAATAGTTACTTGAAACCGTATAATGGTGTATATATTTACGTAGCCCTCCACATAAGCTGGATGTGACTCA
This sequence comes from Sepioteuthis lessoniana, assembly GCA_963585895.1. NCBI lineage: Eukaryota > Metazoa > Mollusca > Cephalopoda > Myopsida > Loliginidae > Sepioteuthis > Sepioteuthis lessoniana. The sequence goes on from OY757907.1 coordinate 109,121,144, forward strand.
AAATAAAACTTTTAAGCAGAGTTTAACAGGTGTGAATTCAGAGTTTGGTTTCTCCTAGACCAAGGTTAAAGAACCCAGTCTGTCCTACTATTTATCCATTGCTGGAGGGGGACTAATTCAATTCACATCTTTCTCAAGAGTAATACCACGAGGTGAAATGCAAACAGTCTTCTCCAAGACTGAACTTGAGTCACTATGTCCATTTCCTACAACAGTTACTATTACACCTCAAATCCCTCCTTGTAATTGTGTATAAATTGTTTGTATTAGATAAGAACTCTTGAAACCATATCACTGTGTTTGCAAATTATTTGTATTTGAAAAGAATACTTGATCTCTTATAACTTTACAAACAAATGATAATTATAAAGTTGAAATTGATACTTGAAATTAAATAATTGTGTATAAATTATTGGTATTAAATAGAAATACTTGAAATCATAGCAAGGTCTGATGAATAGGAATGATGCAACATTGCTAAGTCTTGTATTTTACCAAATAATATTTTATTCATAAAGTATTGAGACTGGCTTCATAATTTTTTTTATTAAGTAGTACTGACTTAATCACTTTAAAATATAAGTCGCTCAGCATTGTCTTCATTCAAATTTTTGAAATTAAAAATAATTAAAGCTGCATTCTTGATATATTTTGCTACTTCCACCTTGTTGGCAAGGCTTAGAATACACTGAATATATGCTCTATAGAGAGGCAAGAAACCCTACAAAAGGGGTGTCCTGCATATAATACTCATGTCATTATTTTGAGGTTCACTCTGATCCAGAGTGGCGGTGCCTGTTAGGATCTAAACTCTGGATCAAATAGATCTATAAGCAAATTATTTGTGTTAGATTGGAATACTTGGTAACATATATAGACCACTCAGCTGGGGCTGCAGAATACAGCAACTGCATCTCTGCAGAGGTGTAAGACCCTCCCTCAAGGAGTGTCCTGATGTGACACTAAACTATCTGATGTTGGAGCTCCAGTAATGCTGGAGCTTTGGCAAATGCAGATGACCCATTCATTACCATTGCTCCCAGGTCCACTCTGGCCCGGAGTGGTAGCACCTGATAGGATCCTATCTATGGGTCCAGTAGAATCATCTGACATTTAAACTCTGTGCAAACAAATGACTTATGCTAAATTGAATTGCTTGAAATTGATATGTTAATTCAATTAACTAGGTGTAAACAAATGACTGATATTTAATTGAATTGTTAGTGATACCCAGCAATAATTGAAAATATTTAACTGTGTGCAAACAAATATATAATAGTAAATAGAATTATTCATATTAGATAGAAATAAATGTAACCGTTTAACTGAGGGAAAAAAAATGAGCACAGGCACACTTGAAAATGTTATCAACAAAATGTGTTTAGAAATCATATATTTAACATATGTACAAAATGATTTGGGATTAAATAACTTACAATGGTTGATAGGCCATAAAACCAAACCAAATCAGATATCATATAACTATGTGCAAAAAACTTGAGAAAATAATCCAAAAATGTAAATATTAACAGATAAATTATGCAATTACCTAACCTCTAGGTGTAAAATAACACTGATTACTTCACTTGCCATTAAAATTAATCATATTTTGGTTTTTGCAAGACAAAATGCAATATAGGAATTCTTGGTCAAAGGAAATGAAGACTTGAAGAAGTGTGTTTAAATACCAAAGAGATTTGGTGTCACTTGATCCTCTGTCAGACAGTTTCAATTTTATCACTTGTAGCTAACTCCAGAACAGCAACTAATATCAAATAGAGTAAAATGACTAAGTGAATCTGGGAAAGAATTTATTTGATAGACTAATAGATTAGTTGCATGTTAACGTTGATATATAGTAAAGTCATAAAAAAGACCATCTTTACAAAAATCAACAAAGGAGTGTAAATAGGGGGAAAAGTAAGACAACAGTTACTTATCAACAATGTAATTCTGTATTGAGAAAAAATAAAATCAAGAAAGAGTGAGTTTTTTCTTTTTTTTTTAAGTGGAGTGTGTGGGTGGGTGTTTTAGTGTTTGTGTGGAGTAAGATATTAATTAGACAGCGAAATCAGAAATGTAAAATAATAATATGTGCAAGCAAAGAGAGAGATATTGTCAGATAGATGGTGGATAAATGTATATAGATATGAAGAAAAATGTTATGAGCGAGACTTTTATGGGCAAATAGTGAGAGAGTAATATGTTTTTATTTGAGGAGTGGGACTAGAAAATCATAGCTGAATCACTGTGTGTGTGTGTATATATATATATATATATATATATAACCACAGTATATGGTTGTCACTATCTAACTTGGTGGGTTTGTGACAGACCAAATGCTCTATAATTTGGATAGTGCTTAATATGTGATAGAGCTATTTTTTAATATAATAAGTAAGTAAAGTAAGTTGGCGACATAGTCGAGGGCGACTGGATGGCTCCCTTTTCAATAGCTACTACACTGAGGTGTTGGGGAGGGTGCTACTCCTTTCCCTAGATTGCTCCACTTTACCCTTGATACACACCTTATATTGCTGAGTATTAAGCAAGGAGGCATCAAGTACCATTTTTTAAGTCTTTGGTATGACGCAACCTGGGATAATATAATAATAAATAAATATATATTAGTTTTTATATTTAATAGCATGAACGCTTATCTGCCACTACTGGTTTCATGGTGTCTTTATACGACAATCATCTGGGAGAAAAAGAAAGATTTGGGAGAAATCCAAAAATTTGTAAAGATATAATGAAGAGAATCTTTTTTGTGTGTGTGTGGGTGTAGATTATATTTGCATATTGTTGTGTGTGGTTGTATATGTGACTGTTAGGGTGTGTATGATGTTACATCACTGCGTGGCAGATTTGAAGTTGTCTTATGAATATATGTTTGGCAATGCATATCAAAAGGTAGCATAAGTTGAGAAATGGTTGGGGATTTGACTAGATAAGATTTTTTATTGTGTGTTGGGATGATTTTTAGCTATGGGATAAAGTTATCGTCATCATTGCATTATGAAGAAAATGAATTTTGGATTTGACATTTAAGTATAGCAGACATTTTATTTATGTTTTAAACCCAGTATCCATTTCCTCTATTTTCAGTTTCAAGAATAAAATTTTTACAAAAAATTTATTATAAATGGAATATTGAATCATAAAACAACACCCACACCAACAATACTGAATACAAATAAAAATCTGAATATCTTTGGTCAGAGTGAGATTTTTCATACAAAATTCTTTAATTTTATCCATTAAAAATCAGTTACCATGGATAAAACTTCAAATTTCTTAACTCTTGCATTCTTTCTTATATCTATTTTTTTTTTATTATGAAATAATAATCTTTATTCCTGAAGTCATCTGATAACCTATTATGAAAAGGTATATTTTCAAAATTAGAATTTTTTATCCAAGAATTTCTTTAAAATTGTTTTGAAATGCTTTATTTCTTGAAAATATCATTGTGAATCATTAATGATGCTGAAAGGGTTTGAACCCTTTCAGTCAGAGCCAGATCATTAGTTCATTTAAATGACCCATATGTTTTGAATGAATTGTATGTGAACAACACATCGTCAATGGCCATCACACCCAATCCAGCATTCTGTTAGGTGTTCGATATTTAGCTTCTCGTCTACATGATCCATTTTTGTTCTCCTTTTAAAAATGAATTTATAAATGCCAACTAGTAAATTCACCCTCTATGCTTTTATTTATCCCCAGGGGTTATGGACCACTTTGAGAAGCTCTGCTCTTGAACGTATTTTTCCACATTTTAGTTTCCTGGTTTTGATACTAAAGTGTATCTGATGGTGATTGGTTGCTTGGTTGTTTTTTTTACGGCATATCAATCGTTTTCAGATTATTTAATACCAAATGAAATTTCAAACAATTCCATTTAGTATAAATATAGTTTTTGTTTACAAATAATTGAATGTCAAAAACACTTCTATTTTAAACAATTCAGTTTAGCATAAGTACACAGTTTGACCCATAAATAGAACCATATCAGTTGCTACCACTCAAGACCAGAGTGGACCTGGGAGTATTGGCAATGTAGAGGCACTCAGCATTCCCTAAAGCTCCAAAATTACTGGAACCTCACAATCAGATTGTTTGGTATCATATCCAGGACACTCGGTGGGGGTGTCCTCACGGTGTAATGGTTAAAGCGATGGACTGCGGAATCGTAGTACATGAGTTCATACTCCAGTCACATTATTATGTTCACTTTCAGGCAAATGCCCTTGGGAAAGGTATGAACCCCCTTATCCTTAAATAGTACCACTACTGTTCTTCTCGGAGAATGGCTTTTGGTTGATATGACATTAAACAAAGAAACCAAACCAAATCGGGACACTCGTTGTGGGGGGTGGGGTCTTAGCCCTCTGCAGAGAAGGGGTTGGTGTTTTTACAGGCCCAGCCAACTGGGTAAATCTGATGTTGAGGTTCCAGTCTTAAAGTTTGGAGGAAGTTCCCTTTGCAAATTAATTCTGACTCATTTGAAAATAAAGTTACCTATTCGCTTATAAATCATATATCATACATATATATATATATATATATATATATATATATATAAACTGGAATTAGTGTTAGATAACCCTCAAGGGTTGATATGCCATGAAATACCAACCAAGCTGTCCATTTTTCACTCAGCATTCAACATATTTGACACATGGTTTTCCAAGTTTTGTTTATCCCTTTCCAAAAATATTCATCAAAATGTTTGAAACAAAACACCTCATTTTTTTCTTGGTTGGTATTAGTACTTTTCTGCACCCCATATTAGATACTGTGCGTGTGGAAAGAAGGTGACTCTTTGTTTATATGTAGTTGATTAAGATATAAGAATTATTCTGAGTCTGATGTGGTTAGTTTTGTTAAGATTTCAATGCTTGCATCATCTTAAAAACATGCTCTGTTCATAATGTTGGATACACATGAAAAGATCAACCATGATACTTGGTGGTTAAGCAAATATTGATTACGTACAAGCATGTTTTTTCCTAGTTACCTTTGTCCTTTACATCATGGAACAGTCTGATGCACAAGTTTATGCACACACACACACACACACACACACACACACACACACACACACACACACATACATATATATATATATATAGAGAGAGAGAGAGATAGAGAGAGAGAGAAAGAGATTTATGACATGTGCCTGTGAGGAAAAGAGGAGAAAGAATGACAAGAAAATTTAAAGAAAGCTTGACACTTCCTTTTTCAACAAACTTTCACTGCACCCAGTTTGACTGAGACATAGATGATGGATCTCTTTCAACAAACACCAAAACTCAGTCACTCCTTACATGAAGCAAATGCAATGCAACAGAATCTATGATGACAGTAAGTGTCCATCTCACTGCACTCTAACACCTGACCTTTAGCGACTTGGCCAAACAACACTGTGTCAAAAGACCATCCTATTTCATGCTCACTAGTCACAAAAATAGCTAAGTCAGTCCTAAAATCTCTGGGATTTCCAACAAGGGCTTTAAAATACTTGGAACAAATTGCATGACTCATCTTTATGGGGATATAAATTAAGCTTACTTTACCATTATACAGTAGATTATAATATATATATATATATATATAAACACACATGCACGCACATTAGTATAATTCCTGTCAAAAATGATACAATTATCTATATAAGGATTGACACTTCTGTCCATTATCAGAGAGTAGTATGAAGAATAGTGTAGTATCTGTGCACTTTATTTTAGATCCAAGTGTCACTCCTTTGTACTATTGCATAGGCTGAGAGTGTCATATTTATGCCAGTCAAAATACTTCAGTTATTTTAAAAACTAAAGAATACAAAATATGCGGGTGAAAACTGATATTATCTTGAAAAGTGCAAAATTTATTACTCTATCAAAAAATAAATAAAGAAATAAAAACCAGATTTTAAAATATACTTCAGATTATTTCAATTTTTTTAATTCAATTCTTTTTTTGTGATTTAGTTAATAGCTTCCCACAGAAGCTGATATTACACTATGATCCTGGGTAGAATTGACTCTAATTTTTGGTAAAGCTGAGAGATACTCCCTTCTGATCCTTGGGAGAAGTTGTGAGAGAAACAAATGGAAAGGGCTGAACTATTCATTTTATATATATATATATATATATATATATAATTGAAGTTAGTCATGGTTGTTGAGGGCAAACCAAAATCTCCCATTTCAATATCTACTACACCAAGGTGTAGGGGAGGGTGTTACTCCTTTTCCTGGATTGCTCCACTTTACCCTTGATCCCTACCTTATAGTACTGAGTGTTAAGCAAGGAGGCAACAAGTACCTTTTTTTTTTTTTAGTCTTTGGCATGACTCAAACTGGGATTGAATCCTGGTCTCCTGGTCTCCTGGACCATTGGCAAATATATGCTATTGTTTTCTGTATTTATAAGCAAAGAGTGCTCAATATTGGTGATAGAGCATGTATATATAAGTTAGTTTCATATAGACACAAAATCAATGACACTGTGTGACTGTTAGTTTCTTGGCTTTGCGATCATTGATCATATAGGCAAGAATCTACCTTCAAATGCCATTGACTCAGTGTGTATGCTCTCTTAATATATATATGTATGTATGTATATATGTAACTCTTATTGGTCTAAAAAGAGGGGTGATGCATATGGCATAGGTCTATTAGATTGGAAAAGAGATGGATCAAAGGATAAAACACATGTGGTACAAATTATATTTATTATACAATACTCCTCCAGATCCATTTTAATTTTGGTAATTTATTTATTATTTTGTTTTAGGAGTATTTTTTATTAATCATTTTTTTTTTGTAAACTGAGTATTGATAATAACTTGAAACAGACCTTCTGGAATTGAATTAGGTCTCTATCACTTGGGAATATGAATTTATATGTGAGATCCTCAAAGACATATTCACTGATATTGTGATGGTTTTATTTATTTGTCATTTTTTTTTCTATGTGTACACTCAGTGAATCCATGGAGACTGAACATGCCCGTAAGATTGGCTTGATGATTATAAGGCTTATGAATAAAAGGAAGACATAGAACAATACCAGACACAGTACATAACATATGTATCAGTGAAATTAATATTATACTGAGATGTGATCAGGATAAATAACAAATTAGATTTATTTTCTTTTTTTCTCTCTGAGTATTTAGTAATCATCATCACCATCAGCTTTGTGCTGGATGTGACACAAGGTCAGTTTTTAAACAGAGTTTAACAGGTTTGAATTGAGTTTTCCTTCTGGACCAGTTGCCTTACCAAGGTCAAAGAGCTCGGTCTGCCCTCCTATTTGTCCATAGCTGGAAGGAGGATAGTTGAGTTCATACTTTTCCTTTGGGTATTAGTACTATGTGAAATACAAATAGTCTCATTCAGGACTTGAACTCATTTTGTCATGTCCATTTCTTACAACCCTTACACCATGAATGGTTGGCTCAGTGGGCTGGGGCTACAGAATACATTGCCTGCATCTCTGCAGAGGACTAAGACCACTTACCCATTGAGCATCCTGATATGACACTAAACAATCTGATGTTGAGGCTTCAGTAATACTGGAGCTTTGTTGCCATCACTCCCAGGTTAACTCTGGCCTGGAGTGGTAGCACCCAATAGGGTCTCATATATTTGTTAAATAGAACTAAACTGTATGCTTATGCTAAACTGAATTGTTTGAAATAGAACAGTTTTTGACATTTAACTGTGTATAATCAAAAAACTATTTATGCTCAACTGAATTGTTTGAAATATAATTGTTTATATGTATAAAAATAGATTTTATATTAAATCACCTATGATGGTTGATATCTAAAACCTAATTGATATATATATATAAAACCAAACCAAATCATGAATGCCTCCATGGTGCATCTATGTATAGCAGTCCATAAGACAATATCCTTACTTCTCTGGCAATGCCCAGCATGTTTTGTTCATTTTATTTCAGTATCCTTTGAGATATGAGGTAAGTGATCACACTGCTGTTTTATAAGGCTGGGCATCCAGTGAGAATCAAACTCATAAATAAAATTATGATGTGTTTGATATTCATCAATACACTACAAACACATGCACAAGATTTAATTTTCATACCAAATATGTATTTACACAACCCTTCTACCATGTGACACAGATCAATCTTTAAGTGGAATAATGTTGGTTTGAATTCAGTATTTTCTTTCTCCTTGACTGGTTGCCTAATTGATGCTAAAGTGCACAGTCTTTCCAACCATTTTACTCTTAGCTAAAGGTGGTGAGAACAAATCAATTCAAGTATTTTCCAAAGCATTACCATTAACTGAAATGTCTAAGATTTGAATTCTAGTCACTGATTCCATTTCTTAGGATGATGACCATTATGCTGTCCATGCTTCCAATTTTGATAGCCAGTTCAAAATATGGATTTACAGTTAAATTGATTGCAACATATAAGTCAACCTGGCATATGAGTTGAACTCAATATTTTTGGCTTCACTTAGCTGGAGGCTGTAGAATACACCAACTGCATCTTTGCACAGGGGATAAAACTACCTCCCCAATGAGTGTCCTGGATATGACATTAAACAATCTGATGGTGAGGCTTCAGTAATGCAGGAGCTTTGTGGAATATAGAGTACCCCTTTATTGCCATTGCTCCCAGGTCAACTTTGGCCCAGAGTGGTTGCACCTGATAGGGTCCTATCTCTGGTTCAAATAGAACAAACCTTATAATTTGTAAAATTGTGACTTATATAGCAGTTTTTGAAACCATTTAACTGAACAAAAAAGAGCTCAGGCTCATTTAAGAATGTTACCTATAAAATATGTCAACAAATTATATATATAATAATAAGATTTGGTATTAAATAACCTATGATAGTTGATAAGCTGTAAAACCAAACCAAATCAAATATATTTAATATATATGTATAATGAGGAATTGGCATTAAATAGCCTTCAAATTTTGATATACCCACCAAACCAAACAATCAAGATTTTTTGCTCATAATTTTAGGTTAGACCTCTACCTGTAGTTTTGGTCGGTCTCTGAACATACAGTTGGCTACTGTGACATTCTGGTTAATGTTTACAGTCAGTACATCAGCTATTGGAAATAGCATTAATATAATACTTAATTTGTATTACAGTTTTATTATTTTATATTAATCACTGTTGATTTGTTAAATATGTTCACCAAACATGAGTTTAAGTTGGAAATGTTTTGTGGCAGTCGGCTGGAATTAGGATTAGGGGTTTATATTGATTGTTAGGATTACTGTTCCACTGGTTGACTACTCTAGAGTAATGTTTGAATTTTGAGGCCTACTGTATAAGTTGAGTCCTAGTTTCATTGACATTTTTTCAGACTTAAAAAATTAACTTGTACACAGCATTTTATGGTATGTAAGAGAAGAATATTTGCAGGGTAACAGACCCTTTCACTCTTTTAAATGAAACAAGCTGTCATAAAGATATACTTGTTTTATGAAGACCTGAGAGATGAGATCATATGAGAATAAATTTAACAAGATCAGTTTAATACAATGGATCATGTTGAACATTCAAAATTAAAAAATAAAAGGCAACTCATGTTGTTCATATATGAAATTACTTTATTCAGACTGATGCAATTTCATAGCGATCCAACGCAAACACAAGGTGAGAGGAAGACCTTGTCAGCGCTTGCCAACATATCTCCTTTGCAGCCATCCCACTACTCCATCTCTCATCAATTTGCACTTTGGGTTTCAAAACTCAGCTCTGAAACTTTCAAATCTTCTCATTTTTATATATGATCTATTTTAATTACTTATTGCATCATGCTTTCTTGAATCATCATGAGTCACAAGCCCTTCATCACCTGTGCACATTTGACCTTTGTGAGGAAGTACACTTACATTCCCAGTTTTTAGCTTTCTTACAATTTTATCAAATGAATAAAATAGCTATTATGATTGATTAATCCCCCTAATAATTTTACATAGTTAAGGTCTTCTCAGAGATCAGTTCTGAAGTAAAAGGTGTTCATAGTAACAAGCTTCAGTACTGGATTGTGTCAATCAATATTGACAATTCTGCTATTTAACCAACCACAACATGACTTCAATTATTTTAGAGTAATGATAGAACTTTATTGTGAAATAACATAAATACTATGATAGCCAAGTCACATAGATATAGGGTTCCTGTCCTAACAGCAATTTCAGATAACATTGATGCTTCTATTTAGAAAGGAGTGAAACATTGTGATTAGCATTTTAAAATGATTTGTAAAATTTGAATAATTAAAATAAGGATATTCAATGTGAATGCAGACTCCATAATTCATTGAGTTGTGAATTAGACTGGAAATTGCTTTATTCTTTCATTTAGAAACTTTTTGATGTATTACTCTAATAAAGATCTCTGATGTGCTATTTTTCTAGGTTTTATTATATGCATACACTATAACCAGTAAATAAGTCCACCCCAAACAGTTTTAAATTTAAAAAAAAAAAATTTCTTATAAACCTAAGGTTCAAGGATTTCATTATTTCTTGTGAAACGTTAAAAAATCAATATAAATATTATTATTTAGTTGCAAATACAACAGCATTGAAACTCTCTAATCAGAAATATAAATATGTCATCATCATCAAGTTATGTTGACAACATTGAGGCCCTTGACTCTCTCTCACAATCCATCCCTATTGTTCATCAACTCTGGCAGATCCTCCAGATTGCTTACTGTATCGCTACAGAACTGATGAATGAAAATCCTTGCTGGTCAGACAACATTGGGGTGTCCATCTAAGGAGTTCAATGTACATCACTTATGAGTTCATCCTGACATCTGCATTAATACTCAGCATATTTTGCTCATCTTACTTAGATGGTTTCTAAGATGGGAAGCAAGTGGCCATACACCAGCTTTTTTGTGTAGGTTGCTACTTCTAGCATTCGTTTAAAACCACATTTAGCTTTCTTGTTTAATTCCTATCAAGCTTTTTCTCTAGGCTTTTTGTTAGTCCAGGTGGCACATCCATACAATAGTACCAACATGGCCACTCTTAAGAAGAAATCCCATTTTAGATCAGATTTCCATATGACAGACAACCTTTCAATTGCAGTCCATGTCTTCCCCAAGGGCTTGTTGACATTGAGTTCAGTGGATGCGGTATTGCTGCTGAGGTATTTGGACTCATCAACTAATTTCCGAGCCTTGACATTTAAAGTGGAGATAGCTATGTGTCAGTCCAAAAATAAGTACGTATTTTCTATATAATTATGGAATTTTATTTTTGGTTGAAAAGTTACATACATATATATATATATATATATATATACACACATACACAAACACACATACACTGCCCTGTCAGCTGTGGCTGTAGAATATTCCAACTGCACCACAGCGGAGATGTAAGACCCCTCTCCCACAATGGGTATCCTGAGTATGACATTAAACTGCATCTGCTGATAAGACTCCAGTACTGGAACTTTGGGGAATGTGGAGTACCTCTTTATTGTCATTACTCCCCGGTCCACTCTAACCTGGAGTGTTAGTACCAGTGGGGTTACCATCTATGGATCACCTGTTCAATCATTTTCTAAAGATTATTATCATTAGTTATTGTTATATACTCTACCTCGGAATATTAATGGGTATGTCTAATGCCTCACAAACAATTTGCTACATATACATATAGATTGTTTTAATTCAGCACTCTTCCAGATAGACTGGCTCATAGCCTAAAAATAGCCTATGGTTAAGGACTTCTCAGTTGATTTATAAAGTCATATTAATTTATTGAAATGGTCACTCAAACTTTTGAATGTACAAATCCCTTATTTTTTATAAAGTTAAAGGATTCACAACTGTCCATCTATTCATATATCCTGTGTCTTCTCACCATTCTTTATCAATGGTTATTTAGACTTTTTTATATAAATGATGAACACAAGAAGTATTGCTACTTTTTATTCTTAAAGTTAAACCCCAGCATTATTTGTGGGTTTTCAATATCAAAAGGAAAAAGTTGTTAGAGTAATATTATGAAAGTTGAACACTTCTTTGTGATCTGAAATTTGGTTACTTTAGATTGACTAATGTGTCAGTTCATATTTAAATGTACCAAATATTGTATGAGACATTCTTTTGGGAAATGTTCCAACATTTTAATCTGAGAAGAATATTATTGTCTTGTATCTTTAAGCAATTTTCAAGATCATAAAAGAAAATTCCTAAAAGCATGATTTAAGCAAATATCACTTGAGATTTTTATCTTATTTAATCAAATTTATTTTAAAGTGAATGATTCCATTTTGGTTGGATAAAAACTAGGAACGGAATTAATACAAGATTCAAATATAAATTATTCAAGATTGATTCTCAAACAAATATTCAGCATCTGATTAAAAATGAATTTGTGTCAAACATTCTTCAAAACTTTTTATAGTGTAAAGTTTTCTTCTTTTTGTTGAATTATTAAGAACTAAAATAAAATATTGAAAACCATAAAAATTACTGAGTTTTTGAGGGAATTTTCTCTTTCTTGAATTATATATATGGAAGTAAATAATGGAGTGTAGTCTGACAATATATAAAAAAAATTGATAACAACGTAATCCAAGTAGGAGAGATTTATTGAGAAGCAAAGTCGACACTATAGCGTTTTGGTTCTAATGAACCATCATCAGGTATGAGGGATGATATTGGTGATGTTAAATCAAAGATGAATGTTTAAAAGTGCAAAATACAAAAACTTAAGGGAAATTTGTATAACAAGAAAAAGTTGGCTGTTTAATTAGTGAATAAGTGTTTGTTTGTTTTAAATTACGCCATTTGACTTATGAGAAGTATTGTGTAGAATTTATGTTCCGTTTGTTTGAGAAAGATTTCAAATCAAAAGGAGGAAGAAAAAGAAAGACAAAAAGGAAAAAGAGAAAGGATAAAACTATGATATATGTGGAATATATTAACTAAAGATGGAATATATTGTAGCTATTTAAAATGGATTTACTCACCTAAGGAGAAAAGTTATAAAAGCCAGGACGAGTATTTAGGGAATTACATTGTGAAATTGCAGTGGTTTCAAAAATTCGTCCTAATCTTTTATTATGAATGTAAATGAGCATCTTTGCAAAACAGAAATCAAACTTGTGATTAGATTAAGAAATGTGTTGAAATAGTGCATTTTTAAGTTACCAATTCTTATGTCTCTTTTGTATTCTTTCAAATGAACGTGAAGGTTCCAAAATGTTTCACCAATATATTTTAATTTACAATTCTTACAAGGGATACTATAAACACTGGCATCTGAAAATATGTTGAGGGCTAGAGTGCATTAATTCAAGGATCATTTTTGAGAGTAAAGAGGTAGTTTTGATATTGAGTTTATTTAAGTTGTTTAAGTCCAAACGAAGAAGACGCATTTGAACTCAGGAGCCAAGTGGAAGAAATATGTCAATATTGGTCAGTATGTCTTTAATTCCAATTTAAAATGCTGAATTTTACAAAATGTTATGCTGTATTTTGTTTGTAAAATAATGCTTAAACTATGCGTTTTAAATGTAAAGGCACGCTTACTCTACTGTAAAGCCAATTTGATATTAAGCCTATCCACATGTCAGCGAACAAGGCAGAATGTTTTTAAATATCTTCTATCGAATAATTTAAAAATTCGTAAAGAAAGCCCTAACAGTAGTTTAGAAGAAAAAGCCTAGAATGCTACTACAGCCCCCCCCCCTCAGAAAAGGAAAAAGAAAAAAAAAAAAAAAAAAAAAAAAAAAAACAACAAAAACGAATTGTCCCCTTCACCCCACTAGACCGCCCCCAAAGCTACCTAAAATATCAGTAGTAAATAAAAGTCCAAACGAAGAAGACGCATTTGAACTCAGGAGCCAAGTGGAAGAAATATGTCAATATTGGTCAGTATGTCTTTAATTCCAATTTAAAATGCTGAATTTTACAAAATGTTATGCTGTATTTTGTTTGTAAAATAATGCTTAAACTATGCGTTTTAAATGTAAAGGCACGCTTACTCTACTGTAAAGCCAATTTGATATTAAGCCTATCCACATGTCAGCGAACAAGGCAGAATGTTTTTAAATATCTTCTATCGAATAATTTAAAAATTCGTAAAGAAAGCCCTAACAGTAGTTTAGAAGAAAAAGCCTAGAATGCTACTACAGCCCCCCCCCTCAGAAAAGGAAAAAGAAGAAAAAAAAAAAAAAAAAAAAAACAAAAACGAATTGTCCCCTTCACCCCACTAGACCGCCCCCAAAGCTACCTAAAATATCAGTAGTAAATAAAAGTCCAAACGAAGAAGACGCATTTGAACTCAGGAGCCAAGTGGAAGAAATATGTCAATATTGGTCAGTATGTCTTTAATTCCAATTTAAAATGCTGAATTTTACAAAATGTTATGCTGTATTTTGTTTGTAAAATAATGCTTAAACTATGCGTTTTAAATGTAAAGGCACGCTTACTCTACTGTAAAGCCAATTTGATATTAAGCCTATCCACATGTCAGCGAACAAGGCAGAATGTTTTTAAATATCTTCTATCGAATAATTTAAAAATTCGTAAAGAAAGCCCTAACAGTAGTTTAGAAGAAAAAGCCTAGAATGCTACTACAGCCCCCCCCCCTCAGAAAAGGAAAAAGAAAAAAAAAAAAAAAAAAAAAAAAAAAAAACAACAAAAACGAATTGTCCCCTTCACCCCACTAGACCGCCCCCAAAGCTACCTAAAATATCAGTAGTAAATAAAAGTCCAAACGAAGAAGACGCATTTGAACTCAGGAGCCAAGTGGAAGAAATATGTCAATATTGGTCAGTATGTCTTTAATTCCAATTTAAAATGCTGAATTTTACAAAATGTTATGCTGTATTTTGTTTGTAAAATAATGCTTAAACTATGCGTTTTAAATGTAAAGGCACGCTTACTCTACTGTAAAGCCAATTTGATATTAAGCCTATCCACATGTCAGCGAACAAGGCAGAATGTTTTTAAATATCTTCTATCGAATAATTTAAAAATTCGTAAAGAAAGCCCTAACAGTAGTTTAGAAGAAAAAGCCTAGAATGCTACTACAGCCCCCCCCCCCCTCAGAAAAGGAAAAAGAAAAAAAAAAAAAAAAAAAAAAAAAAACAACAAAAACGAATTGTCCCCTTCACCCCACTAGACCGCCCCCAAAGCTACCTAAAATATCAGTAGTAAATAAAAGTCCAAACGAAGAAGACGCATTTGAACTCAGGAGCCAAGTGGAAGAAATATGTCAATATTGGTCAGTATGTCTTTAATTCCAATTTAAAATGCTGAATTTTACAAAATGTTATGCTGTATTTTGTTTGTAAAATAATGCTTAAACTATGCGTTTTAAATGTAAAGGCACGCTTACTCTACTGTAAAGCCAATTTGATATTAAGCCTATCCACATGTCAGCGAACAAGGCAGAATGTTTTTAAATATCTTCTATCGAATAATTTAAAAATTCGTAAAGAAAGCCCTAACAGTAGTTTAGAAGAAAAAGCCTAGAATGCTACTACAGCCCCCCCCCCCTCAGAAAAGGAAAAAGAAGAAAAAAAAAAAAAAAAAAAAAAAAACAACAAAAACGAATTGTCCCCTTCACCCCACTAGACCGCCCCCAAAGCTACCTAAAATATCAGTAGTAAATAAAAGTCCAAACGAAGAAGACGCATTTGAACTCAGGAGCCAAGTGGAAGAAATATGTCAATATTGGTCAGTATGTCTTTAATTCCAATTTAAAATGCTGAATTTTACAAAATGTTATGCTGTATTTTGTTTGTAAAATAATGCTTAAACTATGCGTTTTAAATGTAAAGGCACGCTTACTCTACTGTAAAGCCAATTTGATATTAAGCCTATCCACATGTCAGCGAACAAGGCAGAATGTTTTTAAATATCTTCTATCGAATAATTTAAAAATTCGTAAAGAAAGCCCTAACAGTAGTTTAGAAGAAAAAGCCTAGAATGCTACTACAGCCCCCCCCCCTCAGAAAAGGAAAAAGAAAAAAAAAAAAACAAAAAAAAAAAAAACCAACAAAAACGAATTGTCCCCTTCACCCCACTAGACCGCCCCCAAAGCTACCTAAAATATCAGTAGTAAATAAAAGTCCAAACGAAGAAGACGCATTTGAACTCAGGAGCCAAGTGGAAGAAATATGTCAATATTGGTCAGTATGTCTTTAATTCCAATTTAAAATGCTGAATTTTACAAAATGTTATGCTGTATTATGTTTGTAAAATAATGCTTAAACTATGCGTTTTAAATGTAAAGGCACGCTTACTCTACTGTAAAGCCAATTTGATATTAAGCCTATCCACATGTCAGCGAACAAGGCAGAATGTTTTTAAATATCTTCTATCGAATAATTTAAAAATTCGTAAAGAAAGCCCTAACAGTAGTTTAGAAGAAAAAGCCTAGAATACTACAAAACCCCCCCCCCTCAGAAAAGGAAAAAGAAAAAAAAAAAAAACCAACAAAAACGAATTGTCCCCTTCACCCCACTAGACCGCCCCCAAAGCTACCTAAAATATCAGTAGTAAATAAAAGTCCAAACGAAGAAGACGCATTTGAACTCAGGAGCCAAGTGGAAGAAATATGTCAATATTGGTCAGTATGTCTTTAATTCCAATTTAAAATGCTGAATTTTACAAAATGTTATGCTGTATTATGTTTGTAAAATAATGCTTAAACTATGCGTTTTAAATGTAAAGGCACGCTTACTCTACTGTAAAGCCAATTTGATATTAAGCCTATCCACATGTCAGCGAACAAGGCAGAATGTTTTTAAATATCTTCTATCGAATAATTTAAAAATTCGTAAAGAAAGCCCTAACAGTAGTTTAGAAGAAAAAGCCTAGAATGCTACTACAGCCCCCCCCCCCTCAGAAAAGGAAAAAGAAAAAAAAAAAAAAAAAAAAAAAAACAACAAAAACGAATTGTCCCCTTCACCCCACTAGACCGCCCCCAAAGCTACCTAAAATATCAGTAGTAAATAAAAGTCCAAACGAAGAAGACGCATTTGAAATCAGGAGCCAAG